>CM039719.1:61116907-61351369 GCA_022539455.1 Dendrobium nobile | reverse complement strand
TTTGTGATGAATTTCTATGGTTCTAGGTTTCTCAGCACACAAGCATTTATGGTTGTTACCTCTCTCGATAACGACGAGCGGAAATTTTGATTAAGTTAGTTGTTAGATAAGTGCTAAGTGCCTAAGTGCTTATATATAGTAGCAGTAACATGGTTTTAAATTTGAAAGAAATTTTCATCCTTCCGCTTAAAGCTGATTATGGGGGGAATGATGACCAAACTGATTAAAATTTCTTGATTCTATCGTCTCGATTATATTGAACCTCTCAATTCTAATTTATTTTAGGAGGATTCTTGACCCAATTTGACCAAGGTATCGTGTCAGCAATTATAGGTTGCAATCTTCAAGGGGATTTTGTAAACCAGAGGAGTTAGTATGGAGGAATGAATTTAAAGTCAACCTTAATACTAATATTTTTTTGAAGAATTCCATCGGTCGATGCTAACTTATGAGTTATGGATGATTTGGTTTCCTTCTTAGATGTTGTGGAGAGGAAGGATATCTAACTCTAGGTGACATAACCACTAAAGAGAAGGGAAGGAGATGGTGGAGTGGGGTTTTGATGAAGGAGAGTGGGAGAATAGGAAATGTCTAGTTTATCACCCCCTTCAAAGATCCTGGCACCTTACAACTTTTATTGCTGCACTTCGATCCCCACTCTACACATCGAATAACTTTGCTTTACCTTAACTACGACAATTGCGTTAAAATGTTGATGATTGGAGGCGCCACTGCTTGCTGAGGTTGTCTGCCTTTGCTTAAGTTTGTGTTGGCTAGGAAGCTGACTCGCAAGCAAGAGCTAATCTTCTAAAAGAAGAATATCCAAGATGTTTAAAATTGAGATGACGCATAGGTGAGCAGGGTTGACAGGGGTATAATCGTTCACCTTACAACATCTTTAAAACTTCCATTTTAATGAATCCACAAGTATTTTTTTATGGGTAAAGAGGATGTAGTAACAAAGCTAGCTTCAAATGCGGATCCCCATGCTTAAGGGAGAATGAATTCAATTGTTACGATATCAGCATCTTATCCTTCTAAGTGGGTCTATAGAAATTGTGAGTAAATTCCCAATGGTCATGTTCATAAGGATGTTATGCAAAGCAAGTTGGAAGTGCTGGACAATCATACTATGGCCTTCAGGATGTTATGCTCAGTTTGATGGTTAGGCGCTCTTTGCTAGTGATTTATCTTCAATCTACTTCATAAACATAGTCGAATCATTACTATTATATATCACTGCTTATTGTGTGCTGGACTATAAAAGTCCACAGTAGGTTATCACCAGACAACAAATAACTAAGGAATAATGATCATTTGAAAGCTTTGAGGTGGTTGTAGATTTGAAATAGCAAACTTTGCATGGAATCACTTTTTTGAAAATTCTTTCAATAGTCATTTATTGAATATGCAACCGGAAGTAGCCCCTTGTCATAGAGTTATGATGGTCAATCGTCTTCTTCTCACTCCCCAAAATATGTTTCTTTTAAGATTTCGGCAAGCTTGGTCTCATGTGCGGCATTGAGAGATTATTAGAGACAGTGATCCTCCCAAAGGACTTGGCCATCGATGAACAAATATTATGCTATTTTGATTTTGGAATCTCTTGTGATCTTTGATCTGAGCTATAGGATTTGACCTATGTATGGGGTGTTTGACAAAGGCGATCATCCAACTCATTGTGAGATCAACTGTATAGCTTCAACTTTCTTTTTACTAGGGCAAGTTAAATAGATTGCAATGTCAGCATCATGTGTACTGTCCTGGACAATAATTTCAGCGATTTGATTTAATTTGAGCAGATTTTTTATCATAAAGTAGTTTTGTTTTTTTCATTTTAAACTATTGAAAGTATATTTTTTACCATTGATTTGTTTGATTGTTAATTGGGAGATCGAAGAATGAAAAACTGCAAGATGCTTGGTTCCTATTGCTTAAGCAAAGCACAAGCCAACAAGTAAGCTGTCATGCTCGATATTGAATTGGTCTTTGTCACTCAAAAAGTAAATTTATATTGCAGAGTTAGAATTGATATCCATTGGCTCTTAGATTCCAGGCTCCTTGCTATCGGACTAAAGAGAGTGCTAAGCAAGTCTTCATGGATCTTTTTTTTCATTTTGAAACCTTAGGAGGAGTGAAGTTGGGCTTAATGCATGAGTGCCTTATGGTAGCTCAATTGCCTTGCCATCTTTGATGTTGACCATGAGTGTTTGCCATTTTAGAATTGGCTTAGAGTGATCTAGTTTCGACTAGTAGAATTTTATTCCATGTGGTGAAAGATATAGAAAAAACATCAAGTAATGCTTTTTACTGTTGAAACTAACCCGAAAACATACATGGTTTCAGTTCAGTTTTCTGGTAAAATACCACAAGTTTCTGATTCTTCTTTGAATAATCCTTAAACCGATTAACCTTTGATTATTACTGCAGTATTTTAAAGCAGATGTTGTAAATCAAAACTCAATAAGGAGGTTAATCAAAATTGCCAGTTTGTCATAATGTAGTATGGATATAAATTAAAATTGACATGTTTTACCTTTGAAACCTTTATGATGCTACCTGTCACCAGCTCCGCGTTACATAACACAAAGACACAGAGTCGGTGTTGGGCCTTTATGCAGTGCACACAGGTAATATATGCTTTTTCTCATGGTTTTCTCCTGTTTGCTATGGATTTTTCCTCACGCTAATGAACTATGTTCATGTAGATATGATATCATGTTCTTGGTATTGTCATGGCGTATGGACTCCATACCATCTGCTGTCGAGTTTGAATGCATTTGCTTTATCAATCTTTATTCATTCAACTTTGGAGTTTGATAAGCAAATATTCTTTGATTAGATGAAAGACTATTTTGAAATCCTAAGCTATTGGTTATCAAAGCTTCATACAACGTGATTCCCATTTTCTCTATGAAAGCATGTTCGGTTAGAGTTCAGGTGATTTCTTTGTTATGCTTTTGTTAATTATCTAAGGCTTGTTTGGGACGGCTTTCTTATTGCTTCTTAAACAGCTTTTTTATAAAAATTTAATTTTTTACTAGAAAGCTGCTTTATGAAGCCAGTAAAATAGCCAGTTCCCAAACTACGAAGCCTAAGTTTGGGGGATATGGTCCGGTATTTATTGGATTGCCCCCCCCCCGATCTACTACTTGATTGTGGTAATTACTGCGCGCTTATTGCACCATGATATTGGAAAATTTGGCAGGTAAGGACAGAAGAGATGGATTTGATAGCCTTGCGAGTTTTGCTGCCTCACTACAGTGGACGAGTTGTCCTGACCATGGATGGGACGTGGCTGTATCGTGGGAGAGAAATTTGAAAGGATAAACTGTGCTTGAACAATTGCAGACATTGCTACTCCAGGGTTACACCAGCTGTTATAATTTCAGATTTTGCGCCCATGTTCTAAATGTTTTGATTAATGAAATGTGAATAACTAGAAATATATCTGCCTGTCTCTAGTGTCTGATTCTGTAATAGATTGCTGGCATTAATGCTTAATAGGGAGTGGGGCAGAAGAGTTTGTTGGCAACATGAGCCATTCACAGAGAATTTGTAGATACTGTTCATGCGAGACTTGTTAGGGAGCCGTGTATTTGTTTGTACCCCTAAAGGAGAGGTAGATCTTTTTTCTTTCTCTGATTATTTCTACAAGATCCTTGACTATTTCAAATTCTGGTTGATTACTTATGCAGATAAAGAACTTGCCCAAGGGAGCTACCGTTATTGATTATTGCTTATCTTTACACACTGATATTGGGACAAATGGTGCTGGCAAATGCTGTGACTGTTTTAAATTTGTCAGAGTGTGAAAATAAGCACGCTGGAAACATCAATTTGTTTTTTTACCTCCTGCGAGGTCAATGGTAATCTCGTTTACTCCATGCATAGCTTCTGGCAAATGCTGAAGTTGTGAGATAATACATACAATGTTACGTATTCTGGTTTTCATTGGACACTCTTCATGTTTTAACCTGTTAGAAACGTTTTTTTGCCATCTCCAATGATTGAGTTTCTTGTTGAATATGTTTTGTCGGCAGTATATGGTTGTTTAGATTTGACTGCTTCCTATTAAGTACTTATATGTGGTTTATACTGTTTTGAGCGCTGTTATGGCTCCTATAACAGGCATTCTGACAGGTACTGAAATTTTTAGTTACAAAAGGATAGATGCACAATATTTCTCAACTGGAAAACTATTGTTTAGCCCGTCATAAAGTGGATGGAGTTTGTTGATAACTTGCAATATTTGTCATGTATTTCTTATGGTTTGTTTGCCGTGTAATTGATAGTAACATACTTTGAGTTTGCAGTAATCAGAGGGAAATAACTTGACGTTCGCAAGATAACCCTGTAGTAATTGATAAAAACAGCAGAGAAACACACAAGGAAGTGGATGAAAACAAACCCAAATCAGTCGTTTGTATTAGTGGAAATCCAAAGCAAGATACACTTGATCCTCATTTGAGAGGAGGATGTCTCTCTCCCAATCTTCTAGAGAATGTTCTGAGCCCAGACACCAGTGAGAAACTCAAAGAACACCAATAATCTATGCATGACCACCCTAAAAACCACTCGTACTTTCTACTACATTGATTTCCTAATTCATATGTTCTAATTATAACTTTCCTGTCCCCTAGCCGTCCATATTTTCACTTGCTTTGACTTTCTAGTGGGGCCAGGGCCATAAGGCGGACATTAATTGGGTGGCGGCACTTGTCCGCTCTGTAAATAATAGCCGGCTCTGGGGGCCCGTTCAGGATTGACCGGGGCTAACAGTAATTTTATTTTAGAAAGATTGGAACAGTGCTAAAATGTGAATTCATTCATCTAATCCCTTTTTTATTTTAAGATACATGGTTTATAAATGGGATGATTTGTACTATAATTTTAATTTATTTATGAACTGCCATTAGGCATTATCGAGCACAATCTGCACTTTCCAAGGCATCGTCAGTGGTTGCAGCATGCAAAGACTCGCAGTGCACCGGCACAAGTATTAGGAAAGTCGAACTGTTCTTTTGTTACTAATTAGATTTTACTTCGTTTTCTATTGCTTGACTGATTAAATCATTTGGTTAATTAGTTTTGAGAGAGCTAGGCTGCACCTTTCGCTGCCTGAGATTACTGCAGACCACAGTTAAATGATTTTGTTGGCTGATCTCGAGAAAGGAAAGATTATGTCCCAATTTTCCATCCTTCAACATGACAGAAAATCAATATGGGGAAAAAAATTACTCGACCAGTATTGACGAACTTCCTTAATTAAAAAGCACTGCACTCTGTGAAAAGCTGGTACACGTTATAATACCTTTGACATTTCCTAAGATTAACGGGAAGCATACAAAGCTTTTTCCAAAAAGGAAGCGGTAAGGTTAAGGAGCTCTGTGAATTTCAAGTGATGGGGTTTACTGAGCTGATGCATTCAACTATATCAATGTATAATAAAGTAGTTTTGCTGGTCTAGAGGGTTGGAAAAGCGAGCAAAATTGCATTGTGGAACAGTATAGAAGAGATTCGTTTGTGCAAATGGTTTTGTGTAATATGCATTGATCGAAGGAAGTGAGTAAGTATCATTTTAATACTTTAATTAGGCTCGTTTGGGGACGGCTTGTTACGCTGTTAAGCTACATTTTTGTACTAAAAATATACTTTAGAAGCTGTAAGCAGCCGTCCAACTAAGCCTGACATTTGATTTCCTCTGATTGATGTTAATGATTACAATTACTGGCATGATGGTCTGAAGTTTACATCAGTTTGACTGCAGTTGGATATGACGATATTGTCGGTGTTGTGGTTAGTATTTCTGACCTTGTAAGTCTTCAGATATTACGAAGGTTCCTTCCTAACATCTCAATAACTTATCAGCGCTGAGGTGATAGGAAAAAAAGGGCAATGGGGTTCTATATTCCTCAGATGGGACTTCTGAGAATTCTGTAATGTTATTTTTTGGAAACTAGACTTTGCCCGATCTGTATTAGCAGTAGATTTGGGTAATTACAACAAATATAACATCAAAAGCCTTTATCCACTTACTGGGGTCAACTACATGAATCTTTTTCTTTTTTACGATTGTGTCCATATTAGAGTCAAAATTTTTATTTAAATCTAATAAAAAGTGTCATTCTATACATATTTATACACTTTTAATCAAATGCTATTTCAATCTTTTCTTACATAGGTCAAAATTCTATTGTTTTTGTATTAAGTTGTGGATGCAATTTTCATCTCTCGATAAAATAAGTGCTATGTGAATTTCTATCGTGGGGTCATTTTTCATACTTATTATTTTGGTGTTATATGTTTTTTTTTGTTTTACGAAAGAGCGAGGTTGATAGCAAAATACTGAATATTTCAAGTAAAACTCAACCAAGATTGATAAAAACCGCGGAAAAAACAATAAATCTCTCAACAATTCATGTGAAAACAATAAAAAACTGTAGATTTTATTGTTAGGTATCAATCAAGGAAGGAAACAAAGCACAAATACAAGTAATCCTCATTCGAGAGGGGTATGTCTCTCCCAATCTTCTGATGAATCATAGAGCCCAAGAAACCAAGAAGAACTCAAGTGGAACACATTAATCAAGCATAATCCTATACTAAACAACGCCTCATTTAATAATACTTCCTGTAATTTCAAATATTGAATTCAAGTTTTCCTCCCTCTCTAGCCGACCCCTTCCTTCCCAGTTGGCTTGCCTAGTGGGCCCACTAGGCAACCCTAAAATCCCCAAAGGGGGTCTATTCTGTTGCAGGGGAGGAAACCGGCCCTGCACTGCGTGAATCCGGCCTTTAACCGAGGGCTATGTTTTATATTGTCTGAGGGATTATGACTATTATTCGCTGTAAAAATTACTATTGTAGCCATCTATTGAGTGAACTTCCATAAAAAATTTTAACTTTTTTATAAATTGTCTTTTTTTTTTTCTATTATATGTGATTGAATTTGTTTTCACTTAATGACCCAACCATTGCAGATAAAGTGCTGCAAAGCGTTATGACGTGATCCTCGGCGTTCTTGGTGGCTGCCGTTTGTATGTTGGTCCAAAGCTACAGTTGACAAACATTTTTGAATGCTAGATATTATAAATCTGTGAAGAATGGTATTTCTATTTATACTTTAATAGGGTCGGAATAATAAGAAGTAGACCTGCAGTTAGCTAATTATGATATATAATTGGAAGGAGGGAGGGGGGGAATGTCATAGGAAAGAGCCAAGTTGGTCTCAGTCTTTTACTGATTTTTTGCTTGCAGGCTGTTCAGACTGATTAGATTGTACACTTTACTGGGAAGTGTTATAGATAGTTATTAATGTTTTTTATCACATTTATTTACTTATCAATTAACTTTTTTTTTTTTATATAAGATGCATTTTTTTCTGGGGACTGGCCTTTGTTTGTTGGCAAATCAGCTTAAATATTACTTCACCGAAAACATTTTAGTGAAAGCTGCTGCTAATGCAAAGACGCTTATAGAGGAAAATGCTGGGGAGAATTATTCTGTGCGGATAGGTGTGTTATTTCGGGTCGGCGGACGGGTTGGGTACGAACCGAAACTGGGGACCGGACTGTTGGGTCAAACCGAACCGACTGTTTTTAAAAAACAGGTCAGGTTCCGGAGCCGAACCGTTCACTCGACTCGAAGGACCCGAGTTGAACCTTAAAAATTGCTAATTTATCGGGTCATATATCGTGTCATATATCGATTTTCGGCGTCAAATTGGGCTAAAAAAGGGCAATCTCGAGTTTTGGGGTCAAATATGATTGTTCGTTGTCAATTTGGGTTACTGGGTCAACATCGAACCCACCCGATTTTTTGAAACGGGTGATTTGTCAACCAAACCCGACCTGTTTCGGGGTTCGGAGGTCAACCGAATCCGAATTTTTTCGGATCGGATTCTGTTGGTGTGTCAAAAATTGACATCCTAGTGCGGCATCGAATTAATTCGGATGTGCGAATTAGGAATGCATCATGTCAGTTTGGTACATAGAGCGGTTAATACATAGGCTACCCGCCAAAAAAAGTGATTTAGCGCTCCTGTTATTTTGTCTTTAAATGGAATGGTATTCTACGCAGAATAATGATGAGGGTCTTAAATTTTCATGAAATTTTCTAATAGAAAAGCCACTGGATTTTTAGTGTTGGAATAAGGAGTTGTTTGGGATAACTTTCTTAATATTTTTTAAAGATAGATTCTTATATAAAATTTATTGATTTAGTATCTATTTGATATGAAATATTATTTTAAAAATAACAAAGCTAAAATTTTCAATAGCTTAAACGATTTAATGCTGTTTTTAATGTATAATTTATATGTTATATCTAATTCATTCAATATTATTTTTAAGAACATAAAAGTAGGTATTATATACAATTTTTTAAGGAATTTTATTTACTTAAAGATTCCATTTGGGATGATTATGATTTTTTTAATAATATTATGAGAAAATCAATTTGATAAGAAAAACATATAATATATATTTATTTTTTTAAATAAAATTTACATATTATTTTCTTACAATTATCACATTTTATTATACAAAAGAATTTTCTTATAGTGAAATTTTTGAAAAATATAAAACAATCAAACAAAAATATGACAAATCTAAAAATTAAAATTGCAAAAATGCTCCTCAAACATATTTCTTATATAACACAATCATTTTCTTGGTTTTCACTAATAAATACTGCAGAGAGATATGAGTTCTGTGAGAGAGAGAGAGAGAGAGAGAGAGAGTGAGAGAGAGAGAGAGGTGATTGATTTATTGTAAAAAAGATGTGCAGACATATTGTGTTAAGTTCTATAATTAGTGGGCTTAAAGGTTTGATCAGAAAACATTTCAAACCCTAAAACCCCGGCTATTTCTCCTGCCCTACCTTCTCAAATTTTCTTCCCTTAGAACGGACATAGGGTTTTGTGTGGCTGTGTGGAACACTGGAGCTGGGCCAAAGTGCTTCACTGCTTCCCTCGCATTTTTAGGACCTCTTACAACAACCTGTTGTTGAATAGCATGAAAGATTATTAGTAAATATAAGTGTTAACTAATAAGAAATGAATGCCCAATGGCATGCTATCTAAGCCTTTCAAACATTCAGAGTGCTCATAAAAATGGAGTAATTATTTTGTGCAGACGTTGAACACTTGTCCGGAAACCGATCAGAATGTACCATGTACCCCATTCTCTCGTTACGCGGTTCTTTACTCCTCGGTACTACGACCGTGGTGCATTCTTGATTATATCTCGAATACATTCTGCGTCTGCCTCCGCACAGAATTATTTCTCCACAAAATGTGATGACTAGTTGGGAACTTGAATTGGATTGCATTCAAAATGATGAAAGCCAAAACAAATTTTTTTTTTTTTAATAATTATTACTTTGCTTTCAAAATGAAAGCCAAAACTTAATTATTGATATTTCCTTCTACATTCTGAAGACAATATGATTAATACATCAATAACACTTAAAGTTTAAATTGTTATTTTACAAAATAAAAAAAAGTATATAAGAAAATTATTTATCTTTTAGCTTCAGAAGAAATATTTTTTTGGTTTAAGAAGCAAATTTTCAATGAGAAGATATAAATAATTATTACTAATGAAATTTTTTGATGGCAAGGAGTATATATTCTATGGCTGATATGTGCTTATACTTGTCTTATTATTTATATTTTAAAAGAAATCTATAAAATTCTATTTGGCAATATGTTAAGGTAAAAATTCGTTTTAAATTCTGCTCAAAACTTTTTACTTAAAATTATTCTATGCGGACGCCGAACCCATTCAAAGACCAACCTGAATGAGCCACGCCAGTTACCGTGGCTCGGTATTGGTTGGTACCACGCTCGTATCGCTCGGTACCGTGAGGTATTGCTTACATGGGTCTTTTTATGGTTCTGGATGTAGAGCTGGGTTCAGCATCCGCACTGATATAATCAGACCCCGAACGATGGCTAATCAATCAAATTCTTCTTGATAGGATGGATCAAATTCAGGTTTAGTAACCTAATTTTCAACCAAACAGACTGCAGAATGGCAACGGGTTAGAAGATTTAGTACCGTGTTCTGCCCAAGAGGTGCACGAAGGGCAAGCTGACGAATGTAAGGCATTCTCCTCCGGCCTTCAGTATCCTCGCCTCGCAGTCTCCGTGAACCTCAAAGCCAGTAACCTGAGCGCTGGAAGATCATGCCACCCTCTTATCAATCACGTCACGTTCCACAATTCAGCAATATTGTTACTCCTGAACATAGAATTTTTTTTTCTTTATTACAATCCAAAGTCTTGTAACGAATTGAATCGAACGAACAAGCATCCGTCGAATTGAAATCGACTTCCGTTCATGATATTTGATGAGGCTCCGTAGCGAGATTGGAGGCTTATTGACCTGCTCATTAAAAAAGCCGCTTCAGAACAACAGCATTAAACTTGCTTCCAGTTCTCCTCACCAGAAACCTGTATAGCTATCGGAACAGAATAGCGGAAAGAAAAATCAACAGCATTAAATAAACCAGAGGAACGATTATCAGAAATGACGTTTAGACTCAGATCTGATCACCTTGACGAGCAGCTTGAGGTAAACATCATCGCTCTTCGGCGCGGTACGCTTAGTCTTCTTGCTCCTACCGCCGGCTATGAGATCGATACCCTGGATCGAATATAGCAAGGACGATTTGGTTGTGACCCAATGAGAAAAGAAGCAGGAGAGGACCTGGGGTTCGATTAGGTTCTTGGCTTGGAGAAGGAAGTTACCATGGCTTCTAGACGCGCCAACCAGTCGGCGCGCCGCGGCTTCTCTCCTGCGTTCCGGGTCACTTGTCTGCCCTAATTTGCCAAACTTTTTATACCTAAAAATAAAAAAGGGATTTTTACATACATACCACTTTATACCTTATATTTTACATATCTAACACCTAAAACTTAATATTACACTTTAACAACTCAAACACAAACTTCACCTCATATCTACACTCCGTTTCACTCCCCCTCCTCCCGTCAAAAAAATAGCCCTAAAACGCCGAAGCTTTCTCTCGGGCAGCAGAGGAAGATCTCGTCGCCGCTTTTCTTACGGATTCATCTGGATCCGATCAGGTCCGATCGCCAAGTCCTTCTTGAGCTGCAAATCGGTTGAGTCGGGGAGCAGATGATGTGTATCCGGTCTGTCGGAGCAACGGGGCGGCGTGACGGTTCTGAAAATCTGTGGCTTCGGCTGATCTATTTACAGAATGTTTTCTCTGTTTTTCAGAAGTTTCACAGCTGTTTTGGCCTTTAAACCTTCAGTTGGTTTTACCGGATTTACAGAATGTTTTCTCTGTTTTGCAAGCCTTTTAACAGTTGTGGCTGAATGTCTCTTGTGTTTTACCGAAATTTTCCACTTTTTTTTTTTTTTGTTACAGAATGTCATGAGTATTATGTAGCCTAAAAAAACTCTTTCTGTTTTGTTACAGAAAAGGTTGATTTATTCCCAAAATTTTCAGATGAGTTCTACGAATTCGTCCGCTACGAGAGATTGACGCCAACGATCTGAAGTTTATTTCACTGTCACCTGATTTGTGTATTGTACACTTGCCACCGTGGACCTAATATGGAAGAAAATTTTATAGGTGCGTGATAACCGAACTGATGACGACTGCAGATACTTCAGATGGATAGTGAAGTTGAAGATGCATCTTTTGGTCTAGCGACGAGCGCAAAGTGTTTGAGGCGAAGGTTATTATATGCTTGAGTGGATGGTGTTATTGTGAAAGTCTTCGTTGTTATTGTTGCTGTTGATGTAACCATCCGTTTGTGTTTGTAACGTGTTGTGTCAACTGCAGAAGAAAAAGTTGTTTTTGTTATGCTTAGTTTTGCAACCTTTTATTGTTGGGTTGGTGTAGTGTTATTGTAAGTATTTATGTTGAATTATTGATTAAATTTAGGCATTATTCTCTCATGTTTTGTAATTACTATATTGTTCAGCTCAAAAAAACGTGCAGCAAGGAAGTGTATACCTACAATTTGTGTGCTAATTTGAGTTCAATGAAAATTGCAGCTCAAAAAAATGCAGAAATGTATAGTATTGAAATTGCAGCTCAGAGTGAAAATTGCAGCTCAGAGTGAAAATTGCAGCTCAAAAAAACTGCAGCAAGCGATAAATGCTTGGACGTGAAAAAACTGCAGCAAATGCTTAAGCGTCAAAAACTGCAGCAAATGCTTAAGCGTCAAAAACTGCAGCAAGCGTCAAAAAACTGCAGAAATGTATAGAGTGAAAAACACCTGCAGCAAACGATAAATCCAGAAAACCTGTTCAGAAATGCTTGGACGTGAAGCATTGACTGCTTCGGAAATGCTTGGACGTGAAGCATTGACTGCTCGGAAATGTGCAGATTTCATTTTTTAAGCAAAAAACCTGCAGCATTATTAACCAGCCAAAAAAAACCTGCACCTAACGTGCTAGCCAGAAAATGGCAAAAACCTCCAGATTTCATATTTTCTTTGAATCAACAAATGGCAAATCTTACAGAAATACTATTTACCACCAAAAAGAACGTGCACCTAATGTGCCAGCCCAAAAAACAAAATGATAACAAAGTTAGAGGTGCTTGTAGTAGCTCAAAAAAAATGTCATAACTGTCATGGCTTTCAATCCTAAAATCCAGTAACATATGAGAACTCGAAATTTCAAGTTGATGATCCTCTCCATTCCGTCTGCTTGGCAACTTTGTCCGACTTCTTCGTCCACATCTGTACGCAAATTGTCCTTGTTATTTTTTTATTTGCAATGGTTTTTGAAGTACTCCTATGATGCCCCCACTAAACCACATCTGCCACACCTATGTGACCTCTTTTCCTGCTCCAAGAAATTTAACAAATCTTTTTTCCTAGGTCTTCCTCTTGGTCTATCAAGTACTAGGACACACCAACATTTTCAGAATTCTCTGTAACTTGCCAAGATCCTTTCGGGTAATGTGAAATTGCCCCTTCATTTGCTAGTTTGTACATACACGATAGGCATTATGAAAAATCAGCGGTTATTACATGCAAATAATTATTCATATGGTATCTTTTACCTTGTGAACGTGGTAGTAATCATCCACAATCGATATGCGCACAGCGGGTGTTCTTTCATTCCATGAATGCCACAGCGTGAATGCACGGTAAACCAATTTAATGCCACGCTCTACAAATGCAGATTCTTTGTTCGATATCGACAATATGTCTTGAATGAAGACCCTTCCACCTCAGCTTTGAAAGGCTAGATTGCCGAACAAAAATGAATCTTTCCGAGTTGTGATGTTTCTAATATTTCCTCACATTCGGAACTAACTCTTGTTGCCAACTCAAGCTACTCATCCTTCGGGTGAGCTCTTTGTACCATAAGCTTTCCCCGGATCAAATCGTGAGGTTCCACGGCAGGTTTAGTTCTAGCATCAGTAACCCATGAGTTTAATGACTCGGCAAAATTGTTGGTATTTGCAGAATGACATATCCCAATCATGAACTGACTCCTTGACCACTTACAATGTGTAATGAAATAAGATACGAGTATAACTGCATGGCTCAAATGACGTAGTTTACTAGCTTCTCATTGAAACTCTATATTTGTGTAAAGCATTAGCCGCCTCCCAGACAAGTCCATGCACTTTTTGGCCATCTTTACAGTGGAAATTTTTTTTAATGTTCTTCCACAAATGACGAATACAAATTCTATGTTCAGCTTCAGGATAAACTCTTTTATAGCCTCTCCCAAAAAACCTTCTCCTATCTGAAATAAAACAAAGAGGATTTAAAGAAAGACCAATTGTTTCTCCCAAATTTTGGAGAAAACAAGACCATGTTCCTTTGGACTCAGTCTCCGTCACAGCAAATGCTAAAGTGAATAAGCGCATTATTCCCATCTAAGGCGTTGCCATAACAACACACCTAGGTACTTCGACTTAAGATGACATGCATCCAAACTGATAAGTGGTCTATCACCCAGCTAGAAAACGTAGCACATACCTTAAAACTGACATTAAAACCTTTGGAATGAATGATCTCCACTATTATATGCATATGTTATATGTGATCTCTGGATTTCTATGAAGGAGTTCTGCTGCCAATGTTGGAACCCATTTTGTAGTTGTCATCAACTGAACAAATTAAAGCATCACGGGCTTGCTCTCTTGCCCTCCAAAGCTTCATATAAGGTAAGGATAACCCAAATTCTTTTTCTTGATTACTATTAATATCTTTTGGTGGGATATCTGGACACCTCTTTTACCATCTCCTGTATCTCGTTGGCAAACCAAGCAGATGTTGCCAGCCTATTCCCAGCTCGATTAATTCCAGGACATGTGTGTACTCCATCTAGTCTCCTAACTTGGAAAGATTGAGTGTCTTCTCATAAAGAGGTCGAATTCTCCATTTACAACCTTGATAGGAACAAGTCGCAATCACACGTTTCTTATCGCTAGCTTTTATCTGAACCCCAAAGTTCTCCTTTATGGCAACTGATCGGAGAGCATTCTTGAAGCTTTTTGCATCATTGAAGAAGGTGCCAATACCTATATCTATAGAACTTGTAGTTCTGAACACTTGAAATACAACCATTATGGATCACAGACATTCTGCCATATATTCAGCACCAACAACCCTCATGGGGTTTTGTTTTGATTGCTCTCTATCTACCTCTTCTAATGAGATAACTAACTCAGCACGAAATTTCCACTTGAATGTTTAACCATCTCTACCACGTCTACGTCAGTATTTATAATTTTGATTCCTTTGGCGATGTTTTCTGATGTGATAATGCATACTATATTTATACCTTTAAGCCATGAAATATTTAAGAATCTCTGTTTTGAGCTTAAAAAATTCATACTTCCTTTCTCAATTTTGACAGTCCTTTGTTTGCCACCATTATATCTCTTTCTAAAGTTATCATTGGTATCAACCCAAATCCTCCATATTTATTGTTACAAAAAAATGCCCTTCATTCTCTCCACATAAATCATCACAATCCATTCTAGACAAGGTATGCCACCCACTAGCAATTTCTTTTTCAACCAATAACCTGAAATAATAAGACAAATTAATACACTCCATTTTTAGAAAAAAAATATGTAAAAATAAATGAGAATGAGGAGAAAGTAAAAAGAGGGAGAAGGCTATGCATCTTGTTAAAAGAGGAGAAACATAAAACATTCTAATAAGACAAAATTAAACACTCCATTTTTAGAAAAAAATATGTAAAAATAAATGAGAATGAGGAGAAAGTAAAAGAGGGAGAAGGCGATGCAGCTAGTAAAAAGAGGAGAAACTTAAACATTCTGTGCGACAAACAGGAAGCCGGACAGGCTATGCGGAAGAAGGGTTCACCTCAGGTTTTGTGCGACAAAACAGAAGAAGCCGAACAAAACAGGGATGTCTCCAGCCTTCGGGATGTCTCCAGCCTTCGGGATGTCTCCCGCCTTCGGGATTTCAACGCGGGGAAATGGGGGAGATGAAACGGAGTGAGGGGGAGTGAAACGGAGTGGTAGATATGAGGGTGAAGTTTGTGTTTGAGTTGTTAAAGTGTAATATTTTAGTTTTTAGGTGTTAGATATGTAAAATATAAGGTATAAAGTGGTATGTATGTAAAAACCCCAATAAAAAAATTATATAATGAGCTTTAAGAATTTAAAATTTATATTTAAATTAGGAAATTTACATACAAACCACTTTATTCCATATTATTTATATATCTAATCCTTAAAATATTAATATTATATATTTATCACCCATAAAATAAATTTAAATGGATGAAATGAAATATTAAAATTTATAAAATGTTATAATTGTAAAAATGAATTATATGAATGATATATTTGATATTAAAATTGTATAAAAATAATAGACAGTTAATATTAATATTTTAGATATTTGATATGTAAATATCATGAAATAAAATGATATATATAACATATATATTTAATCTTTAAGTTTTATTTAGTAAAAACTAAAAAAGGGGTTAACATTTATAATTTATTCAATTTAACCAAAATGACTTATAAGAGAGCTTTAAAGAAAAAAAAAATTATATATTTTTTTAATTAAGTAAAATAATTGTGAAATGAGATGCAAAATAAGATATGAAAAATAAAATTGAGTTAATTTAAAATAAAGTATTTATTTTTATTTTATGATTTTTTTAAAGAAAAAATCATAAAAAAAAATTATTTCATATAATATTCTTAAATCTAATTAATCAAAATATTGATTAATATTACTAGATTTGGAGCATCTTTTAAGAAGATTGATCTGATAATTCAACTTGAATACCTTTTTATTTGAACGTAATAACAAATTTATTTGCACTTTATGCATTTACAATTTCATTATATTTATATAATGATTTAGGTTTCATTTAAAACAATTTCCTTATCTGCTTTCTACTAAATAGACTGATATTTAAAAAATAAATAAAATGAGAACATATTTAAAGTAAAAACTTGTATTTAATTATGATAGATAAATTGAAAATTATTAACAGCTTATTGATCTTATTTTGTATTTTTTGATAATATTGCAAAATAATTTCATTGAAAGTCAATCAAACACATCTTTTTCAATGTAAAGCACCAAACAATCATTGAGTCAATCATCATCCATTCACTACACAATCGATATTTGATTATTCTTACTGTAAATGTTATCTTTACTGTAGCAGAAAAAAGAGATAAAGTTAATGCTAAAGTAATAAGCCTATAAAACCAGATGATTATACACCATCATTCTTTAATCTTAATATTTTACTTTGCAAGATCAACAATACTGTTTGTAGAGAAGAACTCATAACTGTACACTATTATAATATAAGTTAATAACCTATTTTTAAGAGCCACAAGCTCAATTATAGATAATCACTTAAATATAATTCTGCTAGACGTATCAATTTCCTCTCATCATCATCAGCAGATCCTACTTGCACAACATATTTTCTTCATAGGGCATAAAATAGACTCGACAACTCACAAATAAATCTTCATCAAATTTAAATCCGATGTCCGACTCCATTCTTTTTCAACCATTCCCAGTAATCAGGACCTTATAAACAAATTCATATGAATATTTGAAGGATTGACTACCAAAAAAACCACTGATCATAAGATAAAATTGCAAGGTAGAATTTCATAAACAGAAAATGACAAAAAAAAAAAATTACAGGTTAAGCTTAGTTTGGGACTGCTTTCTTATTGATTCTTAAAGCAGTTTTTTTATAAAAAGCTGTTTTAAGAAGTAATAAAAAAACAATTCAAAACGAAACCTAAATCTACATCTGTTCAATTTCAACCATACATTCATGAAACTTTCATTTCCTCATGCAATGTATAATATAGTTTTATTAATAGCCAAGGTGGGAATTTGTGTGCTTACCCTTAGATCATCTCATGTGCAATAAGAGCAGCTCTGGTTTTTCTATCAGAAGCTTCCATTCATTGCAAAATCTAGCTACAGTGGCACCATCAACAATTCTATTGATCAGCTCCAATTGTAACCCTGTAACAAACCACATTGCATTTCTCCTTGTATAAAACATAAGCCGAGGCTTCGTTTGGGACGGCTTTTTTACCGCTTCTTGAAGCAACTTTTTAGTATAAAAATTAAATTTTTTGCACTAGAAAGCTGCTTCAAGAAGCAGTAAAAAAAATCGTCCCAAACGAAGCCTGAGTTCATAGGAAATGTTTCAAGAAATATTATGAGGCAGAACTTACATTGGTAACATAAGCTGGGTATACTATGTCATCATCAGAGAATCTGGGAAGTTTCTGAATCTTCCCAATTGCAATAATGGCAGCTTCAGGTAAATTGAGAATTGGGGAGCCAAACTTTCCACCTATAGATCCAATGTTGCTAAGGGTTATTGTTCCACCAGTAATATCAGCAGTGCTTAGCTTGTTGCATATTGCCAGTTGTTGGAGCCTTGCCAGTTCTTTTGTAACCTAATAAGCAGATATTACAGGTCATTGTACTATTCTTAAAGGTAAAATTGTACTAAGATAACCTAGAAACTTCCAGGATATTATGGTTGATGTAGAATGTAACTAGGCGTGTCATAGTAAAAAAAACAGCAGCAAAATGGAGGAATTTTCTGCTTAAGAATAGGAAAAACTTGCTTAAATGATTTAATCAAATGTTATTGAGCCAGATTATCAAAAAACCAGAGGATTTTCCTAAAATAAAGCCTCGCAAAAAGGTCTACAGCGAGTTAAAAATTGTCTAAAGAGTTTTATTCTCTATCCAGCTAGGAATGATTACTCGGATTAGCAGATCAAGGGGAGAAAGAAATGGAACTTAAAGTGGAATATTACTGCAAACTGTTTGGAAAAAAGTCATGCAATGAAACAAAAAAGAAAAAGAATGCAACGAAAAAGTATACCAAGATCTAATATGAAAAAATCCAAAAAAACAACAGAGCCACACCATACCAAGAAATTCACTATGAAATTTGGGCTAATTATAAAATTTCTCTTCTCACTCTCCTTGTCTATCTTTACTTTTATCTACATTCTACACTCAGAACAAACAAAGAGATGTTTTATAATACACCAAAAGGCGCAACCCTTCAAGTGAAACAAGAAAAAGATGGAAGAAAAATTCCTCAGCCTGACTCAAAGCATTGTGGCACTGAGATCTAGATTGTCGCGATATTCCACTCTCTGTCTTGGAGCCCACTATGCAGCGCCATAGCGTTGTAACATACAGTGCCGCCTCGCTCAAATATACAGTACTGTGACACTATACACCAATATGGAAAAAAAAAAGATTGCACAACTGTGTGCACACACACACAACTTACTTTTTTATAGTAAGTTTCAAAGATGGAAACTCAGTCATATATATTTTTAGTTTTTTTTTTTTCCAACACGCTAGAGAAAAGCGTGGATATATATTTTTAGTTAAATAACCAATTAAACTCACTTCTGAATGAAACAAACTGGTCCAAAGAAAAAGAGAAGCTTGGCACTCTCTAAGCAATTTTTTTAGCCATTAGAGTATCTTAAATATCTGCATTAAGGGCAATATTAACATATTTTTGCAAGCTGACTTGTAAGGATAGACGACAAGCTGACTAGATGGGGCTTTTAACCAGGTTTAGCTTTCAAGGAAAGATAACAACAAATTAAATCATAGAAAAAAATTGTTAGGGTTTGAAGCTAACCTCCATTATGGATTGTGATTGAACCTTCTTTATGTTTGGCACAACTAAACCATATGGAGTAGCCATGGCAACCCCGATGTTGTGGCATCCTAGCACGAGTAAAAAGTTTATAACCGTTAGAATCACTCCAAATTATTAAAAAAGAAAGTGTGGCATTAAATTATGTACAACTATGTTATAGCATAGCATAGCATTGTAGAAACCTGTGTGAATGATACAGGAAAGAAGAATGACAAGAACGAGACAGAGGAGAAGGAAACCAGAGAAAAAAGATTTCATTTCATATTAAATCCTCTGTACAGTAGTGCTTAAATAGGCTAATACAGAGATGCAATACACGTGTAGCATTGTCATAGGCTATCAAGAAATGTAATTACAGACACACAATATTTTTTATTGTTGTTGTTCTAATATCTCCCCGTAAACTGATGGATCTTGAGTGATCGTAAGTTTGGTTCGGAGCAATCATAAGAATGTCGGCCAGTTGGTCTACTGTACTGATTGGTAGTAAACAAATGATTTTGTGCTGAATTTTGATCCCGGATAAAAGCGATGATCAATCTCAATATGCATTGTTCGAGCTTGAAATACGAGATTGTTAGCTAGTGCAATAGCCGACGTGTTGTCGCAGTAGACGTTAATTGGCTTATCTTGAGTGATATTGAAATCAACAAGTAATCTTTTAAGCCAAATGGTATCCGCAGTTGTCACCACAAGTGCCCAATACTCAGATTCGGTGGAGGATCTGGAAACTGTGGTCTGCTTCTTAACTGTCCATGAAACGAGTGTGTCTCCGAGAAAAGTGCAGTAACCTGATGTCGATTTTCGGGTGATGGGGTCTCCCGCCCAGTCTGTGTCCGAAAAAGTACGAAGTTGGAGATTTGATTTGGAGATGGGTAATCTGAAATGCAGTTTTCCTTTGATGTAACGAAGCAGCCTCTTGAGTAGATAAATGTGAGGTAAGTCCGGATTGTGCATGTGTTGTGAAAGGAGGTTGACCGCATAGGCAATGTCAGGGCGAGTTATGGTTAGATATTGAAGAGCTCCGGTGAGGCGTCTGTAAGTTGAGGGATCGGCAAGAGTATTATCTGACCGAAATTGAGTTGGCTGTTTCGTACAGGAAGGATTAGCAAGAGAATTGCATGTTGTGAGATTTGCCTGTTGAAGAAGAGAGAAAGCATAAGAGGATTGAGAAAGAAAATACTTATCTTGACTGTGTTGGATGCGGATGCCTAGAAAATGCCTGGCTGGTCCGAGATGTTTCATCTGAAATTGTGAATTCAGGTTGCCGAGAATAGCTGAAATGGAAGATTCGTCATTTCCAGTGATGAGGATGTCATCGACATAGACCAGGAAAAGTGTTTGAGTATGACTCCTTTGGAAGGCGAGAAGGGATGGGTCGGCTTTACTATGGCAAAAGCTGATGCTTAGGAGATAGTTGGTGAAGGTTGTATATCATTGCCTCGGAGCCTGTTTAAGTCCATATATGGCTTTGTGAAGGCAGCAGACGTGATCCAGGTAAAGCGAGAGTAGTCATCCACAAGTATGAAATAGTATCTAAAGCCCTACGGCGAGATGACCGGAGAGGGTCCCCACACGTCAGAGTGAAGAAGAACAAGTGGTTTAGTAGCACAGTTTACAGAATTTTTAAACTGTAGTTTTGTGGCTTTTGTACATTTTACAGGAAATACAAGTAGGATAAGTATGTGGTATATGTAATAAAGGGTTGTTGCAAGAAATTGTCTGAAGAATGCGGAGGTGAGGATGACCGAGCCTTTCGTGCCAGTTGATGTGTTTGCAGTGTAACGCGGACATAGCCTGCGGCTGAGTTGGCGAGTTCTTGACGACTATGGGATAGAGGCCATTTCTACAGGGACCTCTGAGAAGGGTTCTGTGCGTTTGCAAGTCCTTAAACACAAAACCGTTAGGAGTAAAGGTTATAGATATTTGATTTTCTGCAACAAGATTGGAGATAGAGAGCAAGTTGTGTGAAATTGAAGGTATGTGAAGCAGGTTAGATAAAAATAACTTACGATCCGGTGTGGGAAGGAGACCCGTGCCAATATGAGCAATGGGAACAGATCGTCCATCCCCTACCATACCCTAATCGGAGCCATTATAAGTCGCTCCTTGGATGATCAGATCGATTGGTCATGTGAGACGATGCACCAGAATCTAGGTACCAATCCGTGGTTGCAAGAAAAGCGTTGTTATTGTCAGCTTGAGATCTTGGTGGAGTGTAGTTGGCGTTGAGACAATGCCAACAAATGTCTGCGGTGTGACCTCTTTTCGTGCAAATTTGACAGAGAACAGAGGAATTTGAAGCAGCTTTGTGGGTAGTGCTGGATGGTTGAGAGGTACGTCCGCGACCATGACATCCATGGCCGCGAGTAGCGTAAAGAGCAGTTTGGGCGTCTGGAGGAGTGATGCAGGACTACATGCAAAGATCGGAAACTTGCACAAAATAAATTAAGAACAATTTCAGATTTTCGTTAATAGTGATTAGAGCAACAATGTAAAACTCATAAATGATCAATCCCGTTTAGGCACGAACAAGAGACTAAACAAATCAAAACACTTAAGAAAATTAAAACATTGCATAAGTAGTAGTTTCCAACATAACCAAACTATAACAATTAGATCTAAGAAGCAAGAAGTAACAAACCTACGATTACTAAGAATGGCGATTGGTAGACACAATCTCTTGCGTGAACCAAACTCTCATAAAAGTAAGTGAATTTGAAAGAAAATGAATCAAGGAAGAAGATCACCTTTCCGGAGAGACGTTGTGAATTACCACGCACCTTTCGTTGGTCCCTTTCAACAAGTACTACGAGAAGAAGAAATCTCTATGGGTCCACCAAGGATTGAAATCACGCCGACGACGGGAAGGGGAGAAGATCCACAACGCCTTGGCCGTCGGATGCAAAGTCGAAATCACCTTTCGAGTCAACCATGAATCAATATCATGTAAAGAGAGAACAAACTAGAGAAGAAGAGGGAGAGAGATGGCGGTGGGATGGAGGAAAAAGCTAGGGTTAAGAAAAGACTAGATGGGATGAAGAAATAATATTAGATCTCCATACCAAAAATTATTCTCAGATTTTAAGTGAAAGAGGGAACAATCTGAGATTTGAATTTTCAAAACCAAGTTAATGAGTTTTAATGGAGCATTAAAGGGAGGGAGGGGGCCACAGGGAGGCCGCCGGCATAGGAGAGAGGGAGTGGGGGTTTGGGGAAAGAGTTATGCGTTTCCAAATCCGCTCCGACTAATTAATGATGAAAATTTCAAATCCGCTCAAATTCAAATTTGAAATTTGAATTCTCATTGAAACTTTCCTAATTTGGCATCGGACAAATTTGGAACTTCCACTTTGAATTTTAAAATTCAAAATTAGTGGAGAAAGCAAGAAGGGGGGCCGATGATTGGTGGAGGGGATGGTGGTGGGAGAAGGGAGGGCCAGCAGTTAGGGTGGAGGCCGGCTGGATGATGGGGAGGTGGGGGTTTTAAGGATATGGTGAGGTTGAGCTTGGGCGGGTGCGATTAGGAGGAGGAGGTTGGTGGTGGTGGGGATGGCCGGAGGTGGATTGGGGAAGCGAAAAGAAAGAAGGGAGATAAAACCAAGAGCCACCGGAAGTGACTGTTGGTACGACGGTGGCCTCTCCTAGGCTCCACCAAACTCACAACTCTCTCTCAAGCTCTCACAAAAGCTTCAAGAAGACAAATGTAGGAAAATTTCTTAATCTCATTCATTAACCATCAGAAGTACAAGATGAAGGTTATAAATAGCCTCATACAATGACATAAAATAAAAGGACTCAAATACCCTCAAGGGGCTACATGACTCAATCCCTCAAGCAAGGGTATAAAAAGGAAAATGCAGAAAATAAATACATCAAATAAAATGACATACTAAATCAGAAATACATCGGGTAAATCGTGGCCATAGATCTACGGCCACGTCGACGGTAGACTTTCCAACTGATGTCCCCATCAAGGAGCCAAGTGCTGATTCTCAGCTTGGATGTGGATTTCTTCGCTGATCAGGAGAGCATACAGATTGTCTAACTTGAGAGGAGATTGCATTGTTCTGATTGCTATCTTGAAAGATTGGTAGAAGGGAGGTAGGCCATTCAAAATGTGTAAGATGATGTCCTCAGTATCAACGTTCGAGCTGGCGGAAGCAATGTTATCAATGATTTTGTTGATCTCAGTGAGATAGGTTTGCATTGACATGTTCTTCATAGAGATGTTGTGCAACTCATTCTTGAGTTGAATTACTTTGGACCTATTCGAGGATTGAAATCGAAGTTGGAGTGCTAGCCAGATTTTCGAAGTTGTCTCAAGATGCATCACATACGGAAGCACTGGAGCAGAAATGGTAGAGCAGATCACTGCAGCACGGTTCTGGTCAGTAAGAAGCCGATTTGTGGCAGCAAGATTGGGATTGAGGTTTTCTGGATCTGGAGTTTGCTGGAGCGAATCGGAGGAAGATGACGATTCAAGAAATGTCTCAAACCCATTTGCCTTGAAGAGTTTGAGAATTTGGTTTCTCCAAATCGGATAGTTGTCCGATGATAGTTGATGAGGAACAATGGTTTTGAGGTGGGAGATGATGAATTTGAGGGATGGATAAAGAATGGATTTCTCTGTTGTCATACCTGTAGCTGCAGCCGTGGTCGACGAGGAAAAAGTCGACGTAGCCATGGATGGGTTTTCCAAGGATTCAACCCGCTACTGATACCATGTAGAAACCTGTGTGAATGATACAGGCAAGAAGAATGACAAGGACGAGACAGAGGAGAAGGAAACCAGAGAAAGTAGATTTCATTTCATATTAAATCCTCTGTACAGCAGTGCTTAAATAGGCTAATACAGAGATGCAATACACGTGTAGCATTGTCATAGGCTATCAAGAAATGTAATTACAGACACAATAATAAATTATTGTTGTTGTTCTAATAAGCATGAGCAAACATAAGCATCTTTGTAAATAATTAGGTCCTCACTTCATTCTTAAATCGCCCATTAAATGGGAAAATACTAGAATACCGGTGATGATGGCTATTCGATTGTTGCTGAGTTACGGTTGGTATGGAATAAGAAGAAAAAACCAGTTTAGAGCGTAGTCATTATCTACAAAAGCAGCTAATCCCAACTATTCTAAAATTAATTATGAATCCTCCTTGCTATCATATATTACTACTATTTGCTCTTGATTCAAGATTAGGTAGTCTTCTAAAACAAGTCAAAACACATCAGTTTTAAAGGACATCTTTTTTATTCTAGCTATTTCAGACTAGACAAATTCTATAGTGCAGATTACAATTATTGTCTTCTATCATATTAGATGACTACAACACAGATAATTTATGTGAAAAACTAAAAATGTGACAACTATAGCATAGTCCAATAAGAATAATTTCACTAGTTTTTGTCTTAAATTACAAAGGGCTGCCCTTCATCTTTGGGATGCATTTGGTTTGTTAAGAATTGATGGTAGATATTGCTCTGTTAGTTATTTGCAGCTGCAGTGTCAGAGTTAATGGATACCATGAAGACTAGAATAATACAGAGAAGTAAAGATTCCTCAGTAATACTAGCTATGATTTTTCACTTAACCAAATGCCACACTACTGTTTTAGAAAAGGTAAAAACTACAGGGCAAAACATCCACTGTCGAGTTATGGACATGAATATATTTCACAAGAAAAAATAATAATTATAATGAAAACGATGGAACATCATCTAACTATTATTCTTCCATTGAACAGCCAAATTGCAGGAAACTTCTAATAACCTCATAAGATAACACTCATGAAGAGTCAGGATGATCAAGTAACAAGCATTTTTTCATAAAACAATGGCAAAAATAAACAAGAAATATATCCATAAAAAAACCAAATAAATAAAGATTACCTTTCAGAATAATTTCATTGGATTCCTCTCTAAATGAACTGTCATCAGAGGATATTTGTTCAATGCCATAGAAAGAGACTTTATAAGAAATGGTAGAAATGTGTGTTTAACATCTTGGTCGGTGTTTTCTTTTTGCAAAGTTGCTTTGAGTTCGACAGCGCATTGCACTTCAATTCTTCCATAAAATAGAAATGTGGAACTTTTGCAGCACGGTCATTGATTTGACCATTGATCTCTGGAATCCCCTGTAATAGAAATATAGCCTATTATATGATCTATTATCCTATTTATAAGGGCAGAACATATTGTTTTTTCAAGCAAATAGGAAGGAGTAATAACATAACATCTGGAGAAATGCAAAATATTTATCCTATGAGGTGGATAGAACACTAACAATTTAAAAGAAAATTAAAAAAGAATACAATCCCTAAATTAAGATTAATACATATTTGAAATTTGGAAGTCCTAAGAAAATATATAATAATTGGTAAATAAATGTAAACTCCATAGCAGATGACTCTATCTTGCTTCCAACTCACAATAAGACAAATAGTCAGAAATGATTCCCACTTTTTCATGTTTTAAACTGGCGTTACCATCCTCCTCGATCAATCTGATCTTCACCCTCTGCGTTTCGAGTATCTTCTTCTTTAACGAAAAGGGATGGAAGGTTTAGATTCAACACTCAGCCCAAAGGTGTGGCTATCCTCTATGCGTGACTAGCTTTTCTCTAACCTTTCAAAAGGGTGATATTCATGCCAGAAATCGTAGGATCTAGAAAATTTTAATGCAATTTTAAGATGGGATGCACAAGTACGAATGAAATCAAATTCACTGCCCAACAACCTTAATTTAGGCAAAAAGAGAGCACATAAATTTGCTCCATGCAATAATTTAAAGACTGTAAAAAAAAAATTTGTAAGAAGTTTGAGATCATAAAAAATCATACAAGAATTAGTCAAATTGCACTAAGGCAATCAAGAAAGTAGCAGATTTAACCAAATCTCAATTACACACACGAACCAATCATAGGTTGTGTAGATTAAAAAAGTAAGAATAGAAGTAAAATATATATATATATATATGATCACGGCCTCACGCACCTTAAACTTTTAATCAACACTTGAAACGCACTCTAAAAATTTCTGATATGCCGCTGGCCCAGGAGGGGCCGGCTGGACCGGTCCTTGTCTACTCGGTGGGCCCCACAGGGGGGCAGAAAACAAAGAGGCAAGGAGGGGGCGGAAGCCCTAGGTGGGCCATGCTTAGATTAATCAAACTTATGAGGGAAATTTTGAATGAAGGGGTTGTTTAGGAAGTTTGTAATTGTCCTTTGATGTTAATTAGGAGCTTAGGAGGTAATTGGGGGGTTCATCTTGAATTTGAATGAAAGTTTGAGATCTCATCATGTGCTTGGGCTCTAGGGTTTGCTAGAGACTTGTGGAGAGTTGTTCTTCCTCTCGAATCGAAGGACATTGTATCTTTTATTGTTTTCTTGCATCTATTAGTGAATTCCATTGTTCTTCTCCAAGTTTGCTATTATTCTCTCATAAAAACTGCTATGTTTGGCTGATTTTCTGTTACAAACAGCAGCTTGTGCTTTGTTTTCTCACTGGTTTCGATTAGGTTTGCTTGCGAACTCAAGTATTATCTTAGGGTTACTTGTGAACTCAAGTATTTCCTATCAAATTGGTATCAGAGCGTCGATTTGGGATCATCGGCGGTTGAAATTCTAAAATTTCAGCAGATTTTTGACAACCGAAAGAAGATCTTTGTGATTCTTGGGAAGAGAGATGGCCGGGAAGAAGGTAGAAGTCTTAGAAGGCGAGATCGGTCAACTAAAATCAGATTTGGAGGGAAAATGCTTTGATTTTCAAAATCAAATCACCTCCAACAATGAAATGATAGAAGGGAAATTCACGGTGAAGGAAGAGATGTTGAAAAAACTGCTGGAGTTGAAGACCAATCCTACGACATCGGAAGCAAGAGAGACCACCGGAGGCCATGGCGTAGGAGGGAATCCGAACCCGTTTAGGGGGATGAGAAATCCGGAAGTGGATATCATTGAGGGAGAGGGCGACATGCCACCTCTAGAGCTACTTTCTAGAGAGGATATGAGTTTGAGAAATGACCAGAGGGGTGTTGATTTCATCGGGAGAATGAAAGAATTTCATCACCGAGGTGTTGATTTTGAATGGAGAAGAGGAGAATATGATGAAGGGTTTGGGTATAATCGCCGGAGGGAAGATCGTGAAAGTTGGGGAGCACATCTTTTTCGAGGAATGGGAGGTTATGTAGGATTCAAGAGAAACGGGGGAGATCCACGGGTGAGGAAGCTGAAGATGCCCATCTTTGAGGGTAAAGACGGCCATGGCTGGATCTACAAGGTGGAGCATTACTTTGCAGTCAACGGGTTGACGGAGGAAGAGAAGCTAACAACGGCGGGATTGTGTCTGGAAGGAAAAGCCTTGGCATGGTATCAGTGGCAATGTGTTCTGTCTCGTGAGGCCCGATTCGCCTTTTTTCTGGCTCTCTCATGCCCTCCCTCTGAGAGGCGGACGACCTAGCTCTCTACCCCGAGCTCTCTCCATTCGCTATCTCTCTCTCTCTAGCTCTTCCTCTCGGTTCCGAAAAGAGTCACGAAGGAGCCGAAGACCCCGAGCTCCCTCCCTAGTCCTTGAATCCCGAACCCGACTCCCTCTCGTACTCCCTCTCAATCTCTCACACCGAAGGCTCTCTCCCTCTGAGTTTTTTGGACAAGCCAAGGAAATCCCTGCTTCCTCTCCCTCTCTCGGTTCTCTAATTCTCGCCCAACTCCTCCATCCTTTCGGTGTTCGCGAGACCCTAGCCCGATGCCGGCTCCCCGACCAAGGCCGAACCCCGTCGAGCCCCTCCGGCGAACCCGTCCCGACGCCAGCTCTAGCTGTCCCAACGCATCCAGCCGAGGCTGAACGTCCCTTCGCCAGCTCTAGCCGCCCGAACTCCGGCCCTCAGCTTCGCGCGCCCGAACCAGATCTCAAGCCGTTCGGATCGCCAGCTCTCCTGCTCCCGATAGCCACCCGACCCGACGCTACCTGGACCGATCCCGACACCAGAAGTTGCCGGACTCTTCTTCCTTGCAAGGTGAGTATTTCCTCTCCTTCTTCTTCCTTCTTCTACTACTCATTTCATTTTTTTCTCCTATTATTCCTCCTCCTTTGCAAAACAAAAAAATGAGAATCAAATTTAGTTGTTTTCAGTTTACTTTGTGTATGCAATTTGTTGAAGTGATTGTTGTATGGATCATGAAAGTTCCTTTGTGGGTCATTGATAATATTGTGATCTGATAAGTGTATAAATCTCTTTGTACAATAGTTTGTTTTATGTGTTTTTTTTTTTAAGTATTGCACCTCAAGTGTTTGATGAATTGCTCCCAAAGAAAAGCCATGGGCATTATGGATTTGTGTGGTGAGATTGCTGTTGTAGAACTTTTTTCAATATATTGTCTAGAGCTATCTAAGGGAAATATGAAAATGCAAAATACATGGTCATTTGGTGAGATATGTGTAAAGTCATTGGTCTTTCTTTCATATATTTTCCTTCTTTAAATCAATGCTTGTAGATGAGTAGTACCATGTGTTTTAAATATGTGTGATGATTGCATGGTCTATCTCTCTGTCCTCGTCAAATAGAGTTTGAGAATGGTTATTTAAAGTAATTGCTTCATATGCAAAGGTTCTTTCATATGTATAGTCACTTTAGCCATTACATAAATAACATTTGTGCTATATCGGTAGAATGTGAATTTTCATGGGTTGGAAAGGAGCAAGTTGTTTTTGTCCACATTATTCTAGTTGTTTTACTTGATACATGCTTTAGGACGAGTCACGTATATATGAGCATATGTTGATAAAGCCTTGTGGATATCCGGGTTAAAGACAAGTTATATTTACACAAGTTCACTTCGACTAAAAAAATTTTCTTACAGGGAAGTTTCATGGTGCATTTCTTTGTATCCATAGTTATCCTGCTTTTAATAAATATATTTCTTTTTTTCATGTTGGGTTCCATAAAGTTTGGAATAATCATATTGCTAATGAGGTTATTTATAAAAATATGCATTCATGTTACACTTAAATTTTTGCACTTGTTTGGGTTGAATAATCTCTTACTGGCGAATGCTCACTCTTCAACACTTGATTAGATAGTCTCATGAATCATGAATGAGCTTATGAATGATTAGAGAAGTTGTATGTCGAAAGTATATTCAAACATAGCGAGGTATGCTTGTTTTAAAAGTCGTTTATGAATATGTGGTTCGTTAACGGATTTGTTTTAAGAAAGCATGCTTGTGCATGAATTTATATATATATATATATATATATATAAACCCATGAGAAGGTATGTTGAATTTAATTATGAGATGATGATATTGACTTGTTCTCAATGAATGAAGTTCTATTCCATGCGTAGCTAGACCAAGATGTTTCATCGTGCATATTTGTGTTAGTACTCATATGTAGCTTTGTGTATCTCGTGAAGGTTATTTAGTTAAAATAATTACATTCTCTCATGATCCATGATTTGTTGATGGGATTTCGCATACGATTCTATGATTAGATTGTCTCATTACAAAAGTTTAGAGAAGGATGATATTGAGTAGTCTTCTTCCCATATTTTCCCGTAAGTAATTATTTGTTACAAATTGATAGTGCTGTATTAATTGTTATTCTCTTTATTCATCATGTCAATGTGTGGGAAAATGAGGTGTATGCTAAACATCGAATTTGTTAAACAATCTCTTGTAGCATGTATGACCACCATAGGTTACGAATGCTCTTATACTTGGGTTTAAGTGCTCAAATTAGATTTTAGAGAAATGTAGACATATGATATCACATGTTTAAAACTTTTTTGAAAGGTTGCCATGCTAGAATAAATGGGTTTCACATAGCTTATGTTAGAAGACTTTTTTTTGAGTTCCTTTGAGATGGAGTGGGCTCCTATCAAACTTTCTTTTTGTGATTTTTTTTTTCTCAGCTCGAAGGATGTGGAAATTCTTTTTGGTATGGGAGATGATTGCTGTACCGTGATAATTCATTCTCCAATTGTTTTATTGAATATCTCCATGAAATGGGTAGGGTATTTGAGTTTTTTTTTTTTTTTTTTAAGCCTATATATGTTATATGAGGCTTTTATTTTTACTTTTGGAAAGGATGAGCATGCTTTCCTGATTCTCAACTTTGGTCGGATATAGCAAGGTAAGGCAATGTGTTGTTTGCTAAAACAAATATGAATGGATTAATGGTTATTTCTTTTAGAATCAGTGAAGGTTATAGGTTTGCTTCTGTTGAAAATTGGTGAGCTATCATCCTCGTGCCCTTCTTTTATTTAACAAATCAACACTTGAAGTAGCTTTCTATTACATGTTTGTGAAAAGATTAATAGAGATTAATTTTTGAAGTGATTAGTCCTCATATTTCCTTGTTTCTCTACTGAGTTTTCTTTATATGGCTTTATTAATGAAAAGGGTTGAATAACATTCCTTTAATTCCCTTATTAGAACTTAAACAAAATTTAAATGTGAGTTTCTTTGTTTTTACTGAATATTCATGTATTGGTGGATTTAATGCCACATTGTTTATGTTGTTGGAAATGTAAGAAATGATTTAACATGTCTTCATTTGTAGCATCCAAAATTATCTCTTCTAAACTGTTTTAGTTTGCTCGTGGTTATGAATATTTTTTGTAGAGAAGCATGCTACATTGAAGGGTCTCTTTGCATGAGTAATACTTCTTTGGAATGTGAGAGTTTTGTGATCTTGCTTTGCGTGGTGAAGTCTTTTTTTTCTTATATAAATGTTTTAAACTAAGGTTTTATGCGACGAGTTTTATGAAGGCTTTACAATGAGAGGTTCTATACAACTTTCTTGTCGGAAAGCCTTGTGGTATATACCCCACTCCAAATGAAAGGAGAGGCACTTGGTTATGAGTTGTTAGGTAGGGTTTTGTGTTAAAAGAGCGGATTTTTAGTAGAAGATTTTTGTAGAGTTTTTGTCAAAACAAAGTGAAAAGAGAGAAGAAGACTTTGGTAGATAATTTTTGGGAGGTTTTGTGTAATGGTTCATTTAGAAGCTTTTGCGAGTTATTTTGAAATATATAATTTTATGATTAGACTTGTTTAGTAGGATCCTTTAGTTTCTCTTGGATACAAATAGTGTTTTTCTCATTTTGGGTTAGATTCCCTTAGTGTTTCTCTCTATAAGATGGATTTTGGAATTTGAAATATTAGGGAGCTTTGGGTTGGAAGGTCTCTAGTGTCTCTTTGGGAGTAAGACAGTTCTTACTTGTTTGAGTTAGATTCCGTTAGTGTTAGCTTCTCAAGATGAAAAGAATTTTTGGATGAATGTAAAACAAGAGAGAATTTTACTTTCGGACTATGTTAGGAGTTAGTCTCCCTTTAGTGGGTATAGATGTGTCTAGAATATGTTGTAGGTAGAGGTCTTAAACATATCAAGTGCCTCATTTGGATTGTGGGAACATCAAAGGGCATTGTAAATCTTGTTTTAGGGCACACTTGACTTCACAGAAGTGTGCCCAATAACAACAATGCCTACATCCCTTTTATTTCTGATTTTCATTCTTTTTCTTTCTACTGTTTTGCTATAGATTCCTAAGCCTAGTGACGTATGTACGAAAGTCCTAGAGGGTTAGAAAATAACACATCTTTCAGTCCTACAACTCTAGTGACATTTAAGGACAAAAATTAAGGACCGAGTCTTAGAAAACATAGACTTAGGGTGTATGCTCTCTATAGGGTAGAGACATCAAAACTAAACTTAGCGACACGTCTTCCTAGGTTTAGCCTTTTCTTTCTTTAATCCATTAATAATCAACCAACCATTTATAACCTAACTCTTAAAATGTGTTAAAATATTTAATTCTTAATCAAGTTATTGTTAATATTCGTAATCATTAAATTATAAACCTAAGACATAAATCTAAATCAAGTTCAACTAAACTAATAATAAACTCCTAACAAATTTAAGGTTTAAAATATGTAGATCTAATTAGGATATCGCATATGAAACTAAATTCATTAGGATAAAAGACTTCTAAAGATCGAATTTAGAGTAATCTTTTAAAATCAATTAACAAATCCCTTAATACACAACAACCGCTCCAAAAAATGAAGTTTATTGGATGGACTACTCCGGGCTGCGGGGCTAAGTGTCCTAAGGAGGCCTGGTTCCTCGAGCCTGGTGGCACAACGCCACGAATGGATTTGATGGAGCGTTAAAATCTAAAATTAATTTCTTAATTGGCTTAAATCAAATCTTAATTGATAATAAAATATTTAATCCACATTTTCTCTTTCTTTTCTTTAATAATAAATTAAATTAATCCAACAAAAATTGGTTGCCACTGGGTAACCCAGGCCTACGAGGCTATTAAGTTAGTCCCAAGGAGGGTGAAATAATCCTCACGGCCTCGGTGTGAAACAAAGGTGGTAATTGATCAAATCCTAAAAATAAAATATCTAAAATCAATCCTAAAATATTAATATTTGAACTTCAATCAAAACCTCCTTTTGGCCTTTAACAAATTGAATGCAAATAATTTCAACTAAATTACCCTACATAGGATCTATCAAAAACTGCACAGCCTACACACACCTTAGACCGGTTTAATTAGGACACTACTTCTAGTCCTAGGTTAGGTTTACATGTTTCTTTTGCTATTCAGTATTTACTACCTATACATGTTCTATAAATGCGATTCTTACATTTTCTGTCAGTTATATTTTCTTACTTGCATTTCTTTTCTGAACGGCATCTACGCTTATATATATGTTTTCTTTTGTCTTACTTTGCGAGGTACATCCGGTGTTACATTGTCAATGATCAAGCGGCGTCAATTGCTTATAAGCTTTTAAGTGGCAGCGCCACAGCAGGTACATTGGGTCTTGCACGATCAGGGATCAATGAACCATTTACTTGCTTGGAGCTATTAAGTGGCTGCGCCACGGTCAGGTATGACTTCTGCAACTTAAACTCTTAATTACATATCGGAATTGCTACACATCACACACAATTTGTTAATAGGTATTCTAGTATGTTTAGGTAGCTGGCTTTAAGTTAGTTCACTAACGAAGCTTTGACCCTATAAGCCAAAGCTTGCCCCCTTCTGTGAGCCCTAGAGACCATTAGGGTCATTTAGGCCTGTAGAGTAGGCCACCTATTATGCCGGTTGGCATCGTTGTTTTCCCACACGAAGTGGGCATCGTTGGTTTTCTGCTAGGATTCTGGCCCTTTTCCGGTTTTGGGTACGATACCCCCCCACCTTCTGTGAGCCCTAGAGATCATTAGGGTCATTTAGGCCTGTAGAGTAGGCCACCTACTCGTGCCATTGGGCACCATTGTTTTCCCACACGAAGTGGGCAGGACTATGATGATTTTCTGTGCGGGTATCTTGCCTGAAAGGTACCCTTAGGGTGTGTTTATTTATTTATTTAATTTTTTTTTTCTGTACTATGGATGTCATGCATACATCTGTTCTTACACACTTTTCTCCACAACGCACTTTACATACATACATTGCATTAGTAGACCTAAGGATCTTTCTTACTCATGCATTTGTTTCATGCATCATACAACGCTAGATATGTTCGCTTGCATATTGTAGAGTCCCTGATTTAACTCTTTTGAACTATCAATCATTGATTCATTAGGATAGAACCTTCCCATCTTGCATACATATAGGGCGATTGGTTGTGCTTAGGATTTTAGCTGGTTTCCTTTTTCAGGCAAGGAATAAGTCCAGATTGCATTAGCTAGGTCGTAGATGCTAGTGTCGTGTATACAACACTACATCTTTTATAGATTTAGGGTCTAAAGGTGGGTGGTACAAGTGTACCTCTATACACCTTATTGGTGGGTAAGCTATCCATATTTTCGGAAGCTATAAATCCTACCCATCCGCGTCACGTAGATGACGCCACTTCCTTCCTTCTCTCGTGCATGTTAGAATGCTTCGTCTCTTTCTTTTTCTCCAGTTTTTCTCTTCTTCTAGCCGTCCGAATGATGACTGAACCGTGTGTGATTGATTAAGCCAACTTGGGACACTCTTTCTCTTTGATTAGGAAAGCCTAGAAACCCCTTTGCACTAAACCCATTTGGAGAAGATAATCTAACATCCTTAATCGAGAGTTTTCCTAAGTCAAGACTTAGGATGTAATTAACTACGGGGGCTTGCGCCCGTAGGAAACCGATCCCCACAATCAAATAAACCCTATTCGAGCTGATGTATCGAATAGGGGAAATCTCGTGAACTTTTGGGTTATAGATATTATTATCCATCGAGGTTGGTAGGTGAAAGTCGCTATCTTCCATGGCTAATCGTATGTATAACTCCATCTGCTCTTCCATCGGCCTGCTTGTGCCGGGTGTAAAGGCCTACGATCATTTTGTCCTACGGGATAGTGTGATCGTACTCTTTGCATTCGAACCACATGAGCGGAATCCTTTCGGAGACCCACAGATTTCTGGCGACCACGGTGGGACAGGTTTCTCTCTCCATCTTTGGATGTTATATTATCTTTTCTTGTGTGCACTCAGGGTTTAGTGCTCCTTAGATTAGGTTCGTCCTACTCTTAGATAGGGTCCTTTTCTTAACTGGGTTCCCTTCTTGGCTAGGGTTTCTCCTAGCATTGGTCCTTTTCCTTCCAGCCTTTTTAGGCTGTTTCATATCTTATCAAATTCTCTTCCTCTCGTCGGGTTTTTGTGTTCGCTTGGCTCTCTCACTGTGAGATCGTCGAGTAGACCGCGACACCTTCCTACCTTTCGTAGGTACTTGATACCTAAGGGTGGATTAGTTGTTGATAGTAGTTCAGATGAGGAAGGAGACTTCCGACGTCAGACTACTAGCAAGCAATCTATTCCCCATAAGATGTGTGGATTTAGAGTCGAGGATTCCTATCAAAAATCTTATGACACTTCTTCCCCTAGTGCTAGTTGTTCGCTACAGACTAGCAAACCTTCCTACCTCCTATAAATATCCCTCTATATTCGTATTCCTTGAAAGGATCCTTTTTACTTTTTGGCAGTCTGTGTGGCCACGACGATTTGTCCTCTACCACATGATGTTCGCTTCGAAGAGTATAAGGCTATCCTTAAAAAGGGATTCGCTAATATGTCATAGGGATATTTGTACTTTTAATTGTGCACGCAAATCATATTGATGCTAGCACATGAAACCTTTGATTTGTCTCTTATTTGTGAAAGGTTGTTCTACCCAGTTTCGCTTGTCACCTAAAGCGTGATCTGGGATACCAAAACCAATGATTCAAACCCCCTTTTAAGAGGTGATACTGGGTCCATACCCACCTAAGTTAATCAGGTGTGGTTATGTTGATCCAATGTCCCTAATTCTAATCTACTTTCTATAGGTGATACTGGGTCCATGCCAACCTGTGATAGTCAGGTGTGGTGTGGTAGATCCAATATCCCTAATTCCAGCCCACTTTCTATAGGTGATACTGGGTCCATGCCCACCTATATTAGTTAGGTGTGATAATGTTGATCCAATGTCCCTAATTCAAATATATTTTCTAGAGGTGATACTGAGTCCATGCCCACCTATGATAGTCAGTGTGGTGATGTTGATCCAATGTCCCTATATAAGTTTCCTTCTCTTATCGGTCATGATACGATAGTTGTTCTTTTTCTGCCACTTGTACATATCCCTCTGTATAGATATAACTCCAAAGGGTCTCTTCTATTTTTCGACAGTCCGTGGACACGACGATTTGTCCTCTACCACGTGAGGTTCGTCATGCAAAATATGAGATTATCCTTAGTAGTTGTATGTAAATACACCGTAGGGGTGTTTGTACTCGCATTCATGCCCACCAATCTCTCTGGTGTTGTGGCATGAAATCTTTCTCTTCAATCCCCTTCGAGGTTGACTTTCTCCAGTTTCACTTGTCACTTTCAAGTGTGGTCTGAGATATCAAAACTACTAACTTGAACTCCTATGGAATGTGATACTGGGTTCATCCTTGATCTATATTAGTCAAATATAGTGATGTTGATCCATTGTCATTATGTGAATTTCTCCACAAATTTTATTGTAATATCTGTGCTTCCCAGTTTCATTCATACAAGTTGAATGTGGCCTGGGTTATCAAAGCCAATGTCTTATTCCTTTATAGATCCTGTAGATAATTTTTCTCTCCCTAGTTTCATTCATGAGTTGAATATGGTTTGGGTTATCAAAGCCAACTTTTTTTCCCTCTCTTTATGTTCCAGTATACTTAATCTATAACTATGAATATAATTTGAAAAAAAAATGATGTTAAAAGAGAGGGAAGTTCTTAGCTGAGTAGAATCGGTTGCCCTTGTCACAAGTGGAACCCGGTTCTACACTCCAAGAGCCCAAAGTCCCTCCAAATTCTATTCGTTTTCTCTCTTTAAAGCATTTTAATGATTGCTTAGGAGATGATTGTGTCCATTTCTTCTATTATGGTCACTTATAACGGAGATATTTTTTCTCCTTCACTCGTGATGTAGTACATCTTACTTTAGATGTTAACATTACTTCTTTGTGGATTTTGATTTTCTGGTAGAAAGTCAATCCCCTACTCTCTTTAGCAATATAATTTCCCATGGAGAGCTTACTCTTAGCTACAAGGGTGGTCTTTTTGGATGTCCTAATATTGCTTCTACCTCTCACAGGGTCCCAACAGTAAGTATGGGTGTTACCACTGTGATTCCTTTAATAATCATTGATCTTTGATGTGATTGTGGTTCTTAGTGGCAAGTGTCCCTTCGCCACTTCTATTATGCCTTCTTTAGCATGAGACTATTCTTCCCATTCGGCTGTTTGTATGCTTCTCCTTTTCTTAGAGAGATATACATTAGTCGATGATTTATTATTGTTGTATGGTTTCATTTTTCCTAAAGAAATTCTACTTGTATTTTGATTACTCATGGCCACGACGATTTGTCCTCTACCATGTGGTAACTAAAGTATAAGTTTGAGATTTCTTGGATAATGAATTACCTACCTCTTTTATTTTCTCACAGCACCACGCACATACGCGTTTGGGAGTTGTTGAGTTTCTTGTCCTCTTCTTATCGCCCCGACATACTCCCCGGGCGATAGTAGAGTGTTTCTTGTCCTCTTCTTATCGCCTTGGTAGCTGCACCAGGTGGTAGTTGAGTGTTCCTTTAGTAATCATTAATCCTTGATATGATGACTGTTGTTCTTAGTGGCAAGTGTGTCCCCTTGCCACTTCTATTGCTATTCCTTTAATATGAAATTATTCATTCTACTCGGCTGTTTGTATGTTCCTCTTTTTAGGGAGACATACATCAGTCAGTTGTTTCATGTTGTACATGATTTCAGTTTACCTAAGAAAATTCTTCTTATATTTGAATTACTCATGGCCACGACGATTTGTCCTCTACCATGTGGTAACTAAAATATGAGTTTGAGATTCCTTAGATGATGAATTACTTACTTCTTTGTTTTTCTCACAACACCACGCACATGAGCGTTGGGTGGTTGTTGAGCCCTTTCCTCTTTTTATCGTCGCGGCATATGCGCCCGGCGATATTAGAGTGTGGTTCTTTCCTCTTCTTATCGTCGCGGCATATGCGCCCGGCGGCATTAGAGTGTAGAGTTCCCTTTTCTGGTTGAGAGAGCCCGACAGAGTCCCTGGGAGGCATTCCTCACCACCCTTGCCTCTTTTGATCGTCGCGGCATATGCGCCCGGCGGTATTAGAGTGCTGTTCTTTTCCTCTTTTTTATCGTCACGGCATATGCGCCCGGCGATATTAGAGTGTTCTTTCCTCTTCTGATCGCCGCGGCATATGCACCCGACGATAGTAGAGTGTTCTTTCCTCTTTTTATCGCCGCGGCATATGCGCCCGACGATATTAGAGTGTGGTTCTTTCCTCTTCTTATCGTCGCGGCATATGCGCCCGGCGGCATTAGAGTGTAGAGTTCCCTTTTCTGGTTGAGAGAGCCTGACAGAGTCCCTGGAAGGCATTCCTCACCACCCCTTCCTCTTCTGATCGTCGCGGCATATGCGCCCGGCGGTATTAGAGTGTTCTTTCCTCTTCTGATCGCCGCGGCATATGCGCCCGGCGGTATTAGAGTGTTCTCTCCTCTTCTCATCGTCGCGGCATATGCGCCCGGCGGTATTAGAGTGTTGTGCTTTTCCTCTTCTGATCGTCGCGGCATATGCGCCCGGCGATATTAGAGTGTTGTTCTCTTCCTCTTCTGATCGTCGCGGCATATGCGCCCGGCGGTATTAGAGTGTTCTTTCCTCTTCTTATCGTCGCGGCATATGCGCCCGAGGGTACTAGAGTGTTATTTTCCTCTTCTCATCGCCGCGGCATATGCGCCCGGTGATAGTTGAGTGTTCCTTTGATAATCATGATCTTTGATATGGTTGTTATTTTTAGTGGCAAGTGTATTCTCTCGCCACTCCCATTGATCTTTCCTTAATATGAGATTATCCTTTCTACTCAACTGTTTGTATGTTCCTCTTTTTAGAGAGATATACATCAGTCGATTGCTTCACGTTATATGATTTCAATTTTACCCTAAGAAGTCCTACTTATGTTTTGATTACTCATGGCCACGACGATTTGTCCTCTACCATGTGGTAACTAAAATATGAATTAGGGATTTCTTAGATGATTACTCACTTCTCTTTCCCTCGCAGCACTACGCACATGTGCGTTGGGTGGTTGTAGAGGTGACTTTCACTCTTTGTTTCGCCGTTTCGAATATGGTCAGGCAGACATTGAGTCATCCTCATTCACTGTTGCGATCTGGTCAGGTGAATGTTGGATTTTTGTCTTTTGTCTTGCTGTTGCGATCTGGTCAGGCGGACATTAGACCTTTTGGGAAGCTCTTTATTCGTTGTTGCGAATATGGTCAGATGAATATTGAGCTGTTCTCATTTGCCGTTGCGAATATGGTCAGGCGAATGCTGAACTCCCTTCCTCTTTTCCCCTTTGTTTCGCCGTTTCGAATATGGTCAGGCAGACATTGGGTTGTCCTCATTCACTGTTGCGATCTGGTCAGGTGAATGTTGGACTTGCTTCTTTTGTCCCACCGTTGCGATTTTGGTCAGGTGGACATTAGACTTTTGGGAGGGCTCATTATTCGCTGTTGCGAATATGGTCAGGTGGATTTTGAGCCATTTCATTCGCTGTTGCGATCTGGTCAGGCGAATGTTAACTCCCCTTTCTGGTTGGGTGCCCGACAGAGTCCCTAGGAGGCATACTTCACCACCTCTTCATTCCCCCTATTTTATTTCCTGTTTGGGGGTTGTTGAGTTTTCTTCTGATTCTTTGTTTCGCCGTTTCGAATAAGGTCAAGCAGACATTGAGTCATCCTCATTCACTGTTGCGATCTGGTCAGGTGAATGTTAGATTTTTATCTTTTGTCTTGCTGTTGCGATCTGGTCAGGCGGACATTAGACCTTTTGGGAAGCTCTTTATTCGTTGTTGCGAATATGGTCAGATGAATATTGAGCTGTTCTCATTTGCCGTTGCGAATATGGTCAGGCGAATGCTGAACTCCCTTCCTCTTTTCCCCTTTGTTTCGTCGTTTCGAATATGGTCAGGCAGACATTGGGTTGTCCTCATTCTCTGTTGCGATCTGGTCAGGTGAATGTTGGACTTGCTTCTTTTGTCCCACCGTTGCGATTTTGGTCAGGTGGACATTAGACTTTTGGGAGGGCTCATTATTCGCTGTTGCGAATATGGTCAGGTGGATTTTGAGCCATTTCATTCGCTGTTGCGATCTGGTCAGGCGAATGTTAACTCCCCTTTCTGGTTGGGTGCCCGACAGAGTCCCTGTGAGGCATACTTCACCACATCTTCATTCCCCCTATTTTATTTCCTGTTTGGGGGTTGTTGAGTTTTCTTCTGATTCTTTGTTTCGCCGTTTCGAATAAGGTCAGGCAGACATTGAGTCATCCTCATTCACTGTTGCGATCTGGTCAGGTGAATGTTGGATTTTGTCTTTTGTTCCACTGTTGCGATTTTGGTCAGGTGGACATGAAACCTTTTGGGAAGCTCTTTATTCGTTGTTGCGAATATGGTCAGATGAATATTAAGCTGTTCTCATTCGCTGTTGCGATCTGGTCAGGCGAATGTTGAACTCCCTTTTCTTTCACCCTTTGTCTCGCTGTTGCGATCTGGTCAGGCAGACATCGGGTTGTCCTCATTCACTGTTGCGATCTGGTCAGGTGAATGTTAGACTTCTTTCTTTTGTTCCACTGTTGCGATTTTGGTCAGGTGGGCATTAGACCTTTTGGGAAGCTCTTTATTCGCTGTTGCGAATATGGTCAGGTGGATATTGAGTTGTTCTCATTTGCTGTTGCGAATATGGTCAGGCGAATATAGAACTCCCTCTCTTTTCTTACTCCTTGTTTTGCTGTTTCGAACATGGTCAAGCAAACTCGGAGTTGTCCCCATTCGTTGTTGCGAATATGGTCAGGTGGATGTGGGACCCCCTTCCTTTTCTCTATTCTGCTGTTGCGATGTGGTCAGGCAGATAGATGATTTCATTACTTATGATTACTATTGTTTTCCTATGATTGTTACTTTGTTATTTGATACGATTTTCAGATGATTGTTGGATTCTTTTCTCTTCACGTCATCTTAGATGTATATTCTAGATGATGGTTGAATTTCCTTTGGACTCTTTATAAGCTTGTTTCAGTCCTACTCATGTGAGCATGAGATCTCTTTCTCTTATTCTGCCACTTTGGTTGGGCGGATAAGTTGAGCAGCTTTCTTTGATTCTCTCTCATTGTTGATCTTGTTCTGTTACTCGACCCTAGGGTTGCACCTTCCTAGAGTTAGGAAGGTCAACGCCAACACGTACGGTTCACTTATTGTTCGCCGCACTTGTTGGGGGTCCGTTTGTTGACCTCTTTTTTCGCTCGAGTGCCCTCGAGCACATTCGATCAATGCAATTAGACCCTCGTTGAGCCCAATTTGAACTCGAGTCAATCCAGATTTATTTTAATTAGACTCGACCCCATTCATTCAAACCCGAGTTATTTATTTTGACTGCGACGAGTTCAATTTGATCTGAATCGTCTTTGATTTGATTTGATCAAATTGATTGAGCCCAAATCTGATTCAAATCAATTCATTTGATTCAAATAAATTCCAATCCACTTTCGGCTTTATTTGAATCAATTCCCAAATCCGGTAATTGCATTGATGGCTCCGACTTCCCGACCGTTGCCGCTGTGTTCTGTCTCGTGAGGCCCGATTCGCCCTTTTTCTGGCTCTCTCATGCCCTCCCTCTGAGAGGCGGACGACCTAGCTCTCTACCCCGAGCTCTCTCCCATTCGCTATCTCTCTCTCTCTAGCTCTTCCTCTCGGTTCCGAAAAGAGTCACGAAGGAGCCGAAGACCCCGAGCTCCCTCCCCAGTCCATGAATCCCGAACCCGACTCCCTCTCGTACTCCCTCTCAATCTCACACCCGAAGGCTCTCTCCCTCTGAGTTTTTCGGACAAGCCAAGGAAATCCCTGCTTCCTCTCCCTCTCTCGGTTCTCTAATTCTCGCCCAACTCCTCCATCCTTTCGGTGTTCGCGAGACCCTAGCCCGATGCCGGCTCCCCGACCAAGGCCGAACCCCGTCGAGCCCCTCCGGCGAACCCGTCCCGACGCCAGCTCTAGCTGTCCCAACGCATCCAGCCGAGGCTGAACGTCCCTTCGCCAGCTCTAGCCGCCCGAACTCCGGCCCTCAGCTTCGCGCGCCCGAACCAGATCTCAAGCCGTTCGGATCGCCAGCTCTCCTGCTCCCGATAGCCACCCGACCCGACGCTACCTGGACCGATCCCGACACCAGAAGTTGCCGGACTCTTCTTCCTTGCAAGGTGAGTATTTCCTCTCCTTCTTCTTCCTTCTTCTACTACTCATTTCATTTTTTTCTCCTACTATTCCTCCTCCTTTGCAAAACAAAAAAAATGAGAATCAAATTTAGTTGTTTTCAGTTTACTTTGTGTATGCAATTTGTTGAAGTGATTGTTGTATGGATCATGAAAGTTCCTTTGTGGGTCATTGATAATATTGTGATCTGATAAGTGTATAAATCTCTTTGTATAATAGTTTGTTCTATGTGTTTTTTTTAAGTATTGCACCTCAAGTGTTTGATGAATTGCTCCCAAAGAAAAGCCATGGGCATTATGGATTTGTGTGGTGAGATTGCTGTTGTAGAACTTTTTTCAATATATTGTCTAGAGTCTAAAGGGGAAAATCTGAAAATGCACATGGTCATTTGGTGAGATATGTGTAAAGTCATTGGTCTTTCTTTCATATATTTTCCTTCTTTAAACTCAATGCTTGTAGATGAGTACCATGTGTTTTAAATGTGTGATGATTGCATGGTCTATCTCTCTGTCCTCGTCAAATAGAGTTTGAGAATGGTTATTTAAAGTAATTGCTTCATATGCAAAGGTTCTTTCATATGTATAGTCACTTTAGCCATTACATAAATAACATTTGTGCTATATCGGTAGAATGTGAATTTTCATGGGTTGGAAAGGAGCAAGTTGTTTTTGTCCACATTATTCTAGTTGTTTTACTTGATACATGCTTTAGGACGAGTCACGTATATATGAGCATATGTTGATAAAGCCTTGTGGATATCCGGGTTAAAGACAAGTTATATTTACACAAGTTCACTTCGACTAAAAAAATTTTCTTACAGGGAAGTTTCATGGTGCATTTCTTTGTATCCATAGTTATCCTGCTTTTAATAAATATATTTCTTTTTTTCATGTTGGGTTCCATAAAGTTTGGAATAATCATATTGCTAATGAGGTTATTTAGAAAATATGCATTCATGTTACACTTAAATTTTTGCACTTGTTTGGGTTGAATAATCTCTTACTGGCGAATGCTCACTCTTCAACACTTGATTAGATAGTCTCATGAATCATGAATGAGCTTATGAATGATTAGAGAAGTTGTATGTCGAAAGTATATTCAAACATAGCGAGGTATGCTTGTTTTAAAAGTCGTTTATGAATATGTGGTTCGTTAACGGATTTGTTTTAAGAAAGCATGCTTGTGCATGAATTTATATATATATATATATATATATATATATATATATATATATATATATATATATATATATAAACCCATGAGAAGGTATGTTGACCCTATAGGCCAAAGCTTGCCCCCTTCTGTGAGCCCTAGAGACCATTAGGGTCATTTAGGCCTGTAGAGTAGGCCACCTATTATGCCGGTTGGCATCGTTGTTTTCCCACACGAAATGGGCATCGTTGGTTTTCTGCTAGGATTCTGGCCCTTTTCCGGTTTTGGGTACGATACCCCCTCCATTTTCTGTGAGCCCTAGAGACCATTAGGGTCATTTAGGCCTGTAGAGTAGGCCACCTACTCGTGCCATTGGGCACCGTTGTTTTCCCACACGAAGTGGGCAGGACTATGATGATTTTCTGTGCGGGTATCTTGCCTGAAAGGTACCCTTAGGGTGTGTTTATTTATTTATTTATTTTTTTTTCTGTACTCTGGATGTCATGCATACATCTGTTCTTACACACTTTTCTCCACAACGCACTTTACATACATACATTGCATTAGTGGACCTAAGGATCTTTCTTACTCATGCATTTGTTTCATGCATCATACAACGCTAGATATGTTCGCTTGCATATTGTAGAGTCCCTGATTTAACTCTTTTGAACTATCAATCATTGATTCATTAGGATAGAACCTTCCCATCTTGCATACATATAGGGCGATTGGTTGTGCTTAGGATTTTAGCTGGCTTCCTTTTTCAGGCAAGGAATAAGTCCAGATTGCATTAGCTAGGTCGTAGATGCTAGTGTCGTGTATACAACACTACATCTTTTATAGATTTAGGGTCTAAAGGTGGGTGGTACAAGTGTACCTCTATACACCTTATTGGTGGGTAAGCTATCCATCTTTTCGGAAGCTATAAATCCTACCCATCCGCGTCACGTAGATGACGCCACTTCCTTCCTTCTCTCGTGCATGTTAGAATGCTTCGTCTCTTTCTTTTTCTCCAGTTTTTCTCTTCTTCTAGCCGTCCGAATGATGACTGAACCGTGTGTGATTGATTAAGCCAACTTGGGACACTCTTTCTCTTTGATTAGGAAAGCCTAGAAACCCCTTTGCACTAAACCCATTTGGAGAAGATAATCTAACATCCTTAATCGAGAGTTTTCCTAAGTCAAGGCTTAGGATGTAATTAACTACGGGGGCTTGCGCCCGTAGGAAACCGATCCCCACAATCAAATAAACCCTATTCGAGCTGATGTATCGAATAGGGGAAATCTCGTGAACTTTTGGGTTATAGATATTATTATCCATCGAGGTTGGTAGGTGAAAGTCGTTATCTTCCATGGCTAATCATATGTATAACTCCATCTGCTCTTCCATCGGCCTGCTTGTGCCGGGTGTAAAGGCCTACGATCATTTTGTCCTACGGGATAGTGTGATCGTACTCTTTGCATTCGAACCACATGAGCGGAATCCTTTCGGAGACCCACAGTGCTTAAGCTCGAGCTTGTTCCGGCGTGGCTTGTAGGCTTGCTAGCATACTCGAGTGGAAACCTTTCATCTAATTTTTTGTTCTTCTCCTTGATTAATCATGTCGTTACAAAGGATGAAGATAATTGCTTCTCTTTGTATTTTTTTCTCCTATTGATACCTTTTGCAGTGAATTCTAGCAGCTAGATCTGTCCATGTTTTTTACAATGAATTGTAGTTGCTACTTCTTTATCGTTGCTAGACTCGTTGATGCTCGAATACTAGCTGCGACTTCCTCGCCATGACTTGATTCATCAATGCCTTCTCTAATTAGGGCTGTCAATAATGACCCGACCCGCTAACCTAACCCAAAAAATCGAGGTTATGGTTGAAACGGGTCAATTCGGATTGGATTTTTTGACCCGACCCCGTTTATTAAATGAGTCATGTTCGAGTTGGCCTGCCAATATGCTTTAACCAGTTTAATATTTTTTGTCTTAAATTTGTTACTTATGAGTGTAATATCTTTATTTTTTTATTAAATATCATGAACTTTATAATTATTAAGTTACAATTTTTTTTTAAACCAAAACGGGATAACGTGCCTAGTTCGAGTCATTCGGGTTGCTAGAAGGCCAGGTTCGGATTGGTCTTTTTGACCTGTTTATTAAACGGGTTGTGTTCGAGTTGACTAGTTTTAGGTGATCGATTTTGTGTCGAACCTGAACTCGACTCGTCAACCTGTTTTGACACCCCTATCTTGAGTACTTGAGCACGTGAGTCAAGATTAAGCTTGGGAATATATGGACGAGCCGAACTCGAGTCAACCTTCACTCAAACTCGACTCGACTCATTATACGCTAATTTTTCTGCTAGTTCAATTATATGCATTCATCATTCAACTTTCACGAATCTATTTAGAACTGTTTTTAATCTAATTCGAGTATGCCCACATATTGATTTTTCAATTCAAACTAGTTACACTCTAATTCAAGATCACAGTATCTCTGATACTTTGATTAGAACTCGGTTCATGAACCCAATAACTTCGAGAATAAATTCATTTAAATATCAAATAAAATAGTACAACGTTAATTTAATCAACAATTGTTCTCTAAGGTTTGGTTTGTGATAGTTTTCTTACTGCTTCTTAAAGTAATTTTTTATTAAAAAAAATTAAATTTTTGTACTAAAAAGTTATTTTAAGAAGCACCAAGAAAGTCGTCCAAATGAAGACTAACGTCTTGTTTGGAACGGCTTTTTTATTGCTTCTTGAAGCAGCTTTTTAGTACAAAATTTTTAATTTTTATACTTAAAAAAAATGCTTCAAGAAGCAATAAAAAACAATCCCAAATGAAATCTAAGACAATTGAACTGACCAAACTGATTTCCACCCCATTTTTTAGTCCACATGACATCAAAGAACAATAAAGATTGATTGAGGCTTAACATGGAAAGATTCTAAAGAAACGTGGATGCCTTTGGCTTTTCTATCCACTATTCATAAAATGGAGATTCTTTTCAAGTGATTGTGACAATTGCCGACCCCTCAAAGTTAGGTTTCAAAAGTATGATTTTTTTTTTAATATTTGCATCTCACCAAAAGTTAGTGAACTAAAGCTTCGTTTGGGTCGACTTTTTTACTGCTTCTAAAAATAACTTTTTAGTACAAAAATTCAAAAATTAAAAAAAATTGCACTAGAAAGCTGCTTTTAGAAGCAGTAAGAAAGTCATCCCAAACAAAACCTAAGAAAGTAGAGTCCATTTCCATTGAATAGGAATAGTTTGTATGGATTATGGAAGTTGTAGGGGAAGATTCATGGAAGATCTTATTGTTTGCTTGATGACTTGATTAGGTGATAAGCGTAGTTTTAGGCTTCATTTGTAACAATTTTCTTACTGCTTCGCTTTTTAGATCGCAATCACAATATCTATTTTGCTACCACTTTTTATTGATTTTTTTGAAAATTTTGTTTTAGGAAGCAGCTTTCTATAATAGCTTAAAAAAATCACTTTCTATAGAACAATTCTACAACCATCTTTATAAAAAACTACAGTTATCCCAAACAGATTGTTAGTTAGGTATTCATATAAGAGGCTTTATTGAGCTACTATAGGCTTCGTTTGGGATGATTTTTTATTGCTTCTTAAAGCAGCTTTATAGTACAAAAATTTAAATTTTAATACTAAAAAGTTGTTTTAAAAAGCAGTAAGAAAGTCATCCCAAACAAAATCATAATCTACTTTGTTTGATGAAGCCATTATATTATTAAAGCTAAATCTAACAAACTTTTTTACTGCTTTGTTAAGATGCTATAGATAATTTTTTTCATAAAATTAGTATAGAATTTTTTTTTAGTTTAATAATTTTTTGAATGCCACAAAAAAATAGTTGTCAAATAGAAATTGTAATTACAGGCTGAAAAATAAAACATTAAGAAAGCTGCCACAAAAGAAGCCATAGTAGAACATAAGTTAAGGCCAAACACGACAGTGACTTAGGCTCACATCTCAAAAGTTATTTTAAAAGTAACTTCTTTGCAGAAAAGTTCTTAAAAATTAAGGGTTTCAAAAATTGACAAGAACTGAAAACTCGACTTGAATCCTACACGAAAATTTTGGGTTCTCGAACCCAAAACAGATCGGGTTCGGGTCCATATTTTCAACTCGTTTCAAATTCCGGGTCAGGTTCAGGTTAACCCGAAAACCAAATTTTTACCCGGAATCTAGCCAACGAGAGAACTCCTGCCATTGCTTTCATTAAAAATGTTGTAACTTCCAATCCGACTAGAAGGGAATGTCATCAAAGGAGCGAAGACAAATGGCTACGAAGAAGCCCACGAAAGGGAGAAACTTTTACAGCAAGCGAACTCCCACCGTTGCTTCCAATCAAAATGTTGTAACTTCTGATCCAACTAGAAGGGAATGTCCTCCAAGGAGCAAAGTCGAACGACTACGAAGAAGCGCACGAAAGGGAGAAACTTTTACAACGAGCGAACTCCTATAGTTGCTTCCGATCAAAATGTTGTAACTTTCAATTTCGATTGGAAGGGAATGTCGTCCATCAAGCGAACTATGCAGGTCGGGTTCAGGTTGACCCGAAATCGAAGCGGGTCGGGTTCGGGTTTGAAAAATCGACCCGTTTGTAAAAACGGGTCGGGTTTGGATTGACCCGAACAATGCCAGGTCATTTTCGAGTTGGACCCGAACCCAACCCGTAACCCGATTTTAACAGCCCTATTAAAAATAATGAAAAAATAATAGTCAAATAAAAATTATAGTTCTAATCTAAAAAACAAAATAATAACAAACGTTGCATATCAGAATATTTACGACAGTAGAAACATAGCCTAACGTCTTAGTCTTATGTGAAGATCAAGCACGTACAACAATAAAATAGGAGGTATTTTGGCACGCGGTGCCGAGTCAGTTTCGAGTTGGACCAGAACCCAACCCGTAACCCGATTTTTTTTCTTTTTGAACAAATAAGGGATTCGAGCCCGAATAAGATAGGAGAAATTTCTTTCCTTCGACCACTCGGCCACATACCTGATCTCCTACTTAAATTTTACAAAACTTTTCTTCATTAATTTAATTGATGGATAATAACAAAAGACAAATTTCCACACATTCAGTTGTTGTCGTAACGCATGGAAGCAAAGCCTTGACTCGTGGATGATGCTTATCCGGTTCCAAGACTAGCCAAGTGGCGCCACCTGCCGCCTGTTTATTTTGCCACGCGGTTCAGTTTGTTTAAAAATGAGCTAAATTTGAATCGAAACTTTTTAAATTTTTTTAGTAAGGTATTTAAATGTGAATAATATGCAGCTCATCGCATATAAATATTAAGGTAAGAAAATGTGCTTAGATGTGATATATCATCACAAAATTATCTTGATTGAGCCCCTATCTCGAGCCTAATTTAAGTTGGAAACTTACGAAGATAAATGCCTTAATAGTTGAACTGAACGCCTCAAAAATATAAACCCAGACACCATATTCGACTCTATCCGAGTCCAAATGGGCCTAAATCAAAGACTCGAAGCACATTTGAAAAGTTCAAACTGTAAATTGGATGACCAAATGATTTCCAAAAGTGACATGCTTATAGTCAAATTGAGCACCTCGACGAGACGAATCCAACGAGCTCAAGATTGCCAAATTATGATATCATTAAAATGTTCAAATGCCCAGTAAACGGTCTACGATTAAGGATATCAACATCAACCGTTCATTCAAACCACTCCCAACTCACCCTTAAATCTCTCTTATATTTTTTTTAAACCCAAAAAAACATTATATAAATAGAGAAAGGATTACAAAATATAGTGAGCAAAAGCCCAAAGAGACCAAAAAGAAACAGCAAAAAATACAAGGAGCACTCCAAGCGAGGGCTCAATAAAGGCCGAGGCACCCAGCCCCCGCCCCCCCCCCCCCCCCCCCCCCCCCCCCAAGCCACGCAAAAGACCATCCAATAAGGCGAAGACATCACCAAAGGTTGCCACCAGCTATGACACGAAGGAAGCGAGCCCCAGCCACATCGACCCGTAGCATAGGATAGAAGACCAATAACAGTAGCAATTAAAGCAATATAACAAATATATCAAAGTCACGGAAAAAAAGGAGCTATATTCCTCTCCTGTTTATTTACTATGCCACCCTCGAATTTTTGTGGGACATTTAGCCCAATTAAATCAAACTCACACATACACCACATACGCAATACTCGAATCCAAAATCTCTTAATTGATTCTCAAAGTTCTTAATCAACAAACCAAAATGAGCTACGTAATACTCAATATGTTAAATAACATAAAAATAACATCATATTTATTATAATCATATTGTGGACTACTATAGAGAGGTCTGTAAATGTGAAATTATTTACGGCGATGAAATTTTGATTAAGGACAAAGGGGTGCCTGAAGTTCCCTATGTAGAAGGAGATTACATGAGCATTGCTTAGATGAGACTGCAAAAAGTTGTATAGTGCGGATCGCACCACCCTTATTGATGAGATCCCGCCCTAACTTCCTTGTCTCTTCTTTGTTCGTGGAAGCTCCTTCCCAGAGAACGATTGGGATGAAGTTATTTCCTAACGAAATCCCATCACAACTTTCTCGCCTTCGATAACATTAATTGCAACTTCTTTCTCATCATTGAGAGATTATTCTGTACGGAGACCGAACGCAGAATACCGTCCGGAGACCAATCAGAATATATCACGGTACTGAGCGAAGGGGTGACATGACGTATTTTGGTTGGTCTCCGGACGGACATCCGCACATAGTAATTTTTCCATCATTGGAGGTTTCATTAATTTTATTAATGAAGTATTATATTATATAAATAATAAATTTTAAATGGTAATTTGTAAATCTATGTTGGTTATTGTTTGTGTAAATCCTCTTTGATGTACGGCGATTTCTGACTGTAGCTGCTAGCTAGAGTTCGCGTTCCCCTTCTGCTCGATCGTTTGACAGGTTTAGCAATGGTGACAAGGTTAAGTCTCCGCTCCAGATGGATCCTCAATAGCCGCCTACCGTCGATTTCCACAGAGCCGCTACCGGTGCGAGCTCCGGGGCCGGCGCCGGCTCTTCCGCCAGTGGAAATTGCTACTATACATGTCTTCTTTAAGAGGAACTGTTCCATCGGCCCCAAAGTCTCTCAAGTCAGTGAGCAGTTCCTCTTCCATGTCCAATGCTCTTCTATGAAATTGACCTGAATGCTGGGCATCCTTTTAATTCTTTACTTCATCATTTTTGAGTTTTAGTTGGGGGTTTCGTGTCATGCTTGGAACCAGCGCTACTTCTCGACAAGCCAGGCGTTGGTTGACTCTCCTGCCCTGGTGGAGGTGCCGCTCGCGCAGACCGGAGAGGGCATTGCAGAGTGCGAGCTCCTCAAGTGGTTTGTGGAAGAGGTGAGGTTGTTGATTTCTTTCGTGGAACATAAAATTGAGGTTTCTGGATTTGGGCTCTGCTATCAAGAACGAGGCTGATGCTGCCTAATCTATATTTGGATCATAAAACAATGGCAGGGGGATCATGTAGAGGAATTTCAGCCACTCTGTGAAGTACAAAGTGATAAGGCAACTATAGAAATCACAAGCCGGTTCGAAGGAAAGGTCCAACAGATTCTCTGTGTTCCTGGTGATATTGTTAAGGTAATTCGTGTATATCTATAGTTTAATCTTATATCATGAAAATTTGTTTTGGCTAAGGAAGAAAATCGGGTATGGGAAAATCCTTGATATTCGATTCTTGAATTCACTTGCAGCATGAAGTATATACATATAGAAAATAGGGTATGGGATGATGATTGTTTGTTCTATTATTCCATCTTGGACATGTAATTTACAGTGACAAACATCTCAGGTTGGTGAAACTTTGTTGAAGATTCTCATTAATGAAATGGAGAGCACATCTGATGATAGTGAAGCATCATCTGATTTGCAGCTGAGTGAATTAGAACCCGAAACATCATTAAATAATCAGCAATATTTGGGGGGTGTTCTAGCTACACCTTCTGTAAGGAACCTTGCAAAGCAATTTGACATAAATATAAATGATATTAAGGGATCAGGTAAAGATGGAAGAGTTTTGAAGGAAGATGTCTTGAACTATACTAATAGCAAAGGAATAGGCAAGGAATTGCCTTTCAAATCACATGAGTGTGCTGTGAATGTAGATCCATTTCAAGAGAGGAAAACAGAATTTACGGCTTCTACGCAGCAATGGAGTTATGAGGACAAGGTCCTTCCTCTCAGGTAACTAAAATGCTGAATTTATTATCCAAATTGATTCAAGATAAGCAATGATATTAGTTAATGGCTACACTAGATGATACACTTCTTATGTAGTACAACAAAACTAACAGAAAGCCTTGGTGTAATAAAGGATGGTTTTCCTAAATCCAATCAAAGTATAGTTCCCTCAAAAATCATATTGAAGTTTATTAAAATTTTTTCTATGGGGAATAAAGCCTAATATCCTATGATTTCTGCAACAAACCATTTATATCCTTGAGGAAAGTATATGATTTCTCATGACATGCACTACTTAACTTTATATAGGCATAAGCTTTAACTCTATGAATATTATCTAACAAAGAAAATAATTTTTTTTCAACGTAACCAAAGCGGTATCATCTTGATTTGATCTGGAATTTTTGAATCTTCCCTGCATTATGATATATTATAGATAATACAATGACATAGATCTCATCAATACCAGCTTCAAATTGAAAGGACAACTTCAATATGAACATGGGGATTTACGTTATCCTTGTTGATAATTTTTTTTTGATATTTTTACTGGATGATGTTGCTTATACTTTTTTGTATTTTTTTTAAGTTGATTCTATGATTCAAGTATGTTACTTTGTCATAGTTGGGGCAACTTTAACATTGTATGTGTTTAGGGTCTCTGATGTTATACATTTTTTGTTGATTTAGAAATATGAAGCTTAACATGTTGCCATCTTCTTCGGAGACAGTTATAGACATATTTTTTAGTTTCTTTTTCCTGATATCATCAAAATAAGCATTAGTTATTGTTTTAGGCTTTATTTGGGATGTCTTTCTTACTGCTTCTTAAAACAACTTTTTAGCACAAAAATTTAAATTTTTTACTGGAAAGCTGCTTTAAGAAGCAGTGAGAAAGAGGTCCCAAACGATGCCTTAGTGATTATTATTTTTTATTCTGCATAATTTGCTTTTATAGATATCCACTGCATAGTAAGTAGTAAGTACTAAGAAAGATTCATCTTGAGATTGAGTTAATGGTTCATTAGAATATACATCGTTTATTTGTTTAGCGTTTAATGTTTTTTTAGTGCTTTATTTATTATCCTAAAATTCACCTTATAGTAAATAGAACACAAGATTAATCTAGATGCATTGTGATGGGAAATACTTGTAGATCTCATGTATTCCCTAACAATAGAGGCACAAACAGCAAGAAACAACACAAAATCTGAGGGAAATCTCAATAAAACAGTAATCCCCCCTTCTTCCTCTAATTGGCTCCTACTGGGGCCCACCAGCTTGGGCGGCAACATCAAAGGAGGTGGCTTTTGTCCGCCTCATGTAAACAAGAGCGGGCCTTTGGGCTGGTTCAGGCTGAACCGGCCTAACTCTTTGTTTATGCTTTGAAACTAATAGTAATGCAAACAATTGGTTTTATTGTTGCCCAAAGCAATTCATTAGAGCACATTTTTTTGAAACTGGATGGAATGATTCAAATCTGAAAGTTAGTTAATTGATAATGTAAATCATGCACGTTGAGACAAACAATGTGGTGATCTGAGAAGTATTCCTACTTGGGTTTAGTTGATGCCTAAGTGCTCATTGCTATAGAGAATGGGTTGTGTTAGTTAGTGTTTATGTTGGTTTGGTCTTCTTGTAAGGTTTGGTAGACTTTCTTAATTCATTTTAGGAGTTCTGCTGCCATTGGCTTAGATTCTCTATGGATGTTTGATTCACTGTAGGTTTTATTACTGTACTACCTACGGTTCTTCCAGTTGCTAATTCACCGTTGCTAGAGCTGTGATTTACCGTCGGTTCACTGTTGTTCTTTGCTTATTTGGTTGTTGTTTAGTTCTCTATTTGGTCTTCTGTCAGACAAGGAGTCGTTGATTTCATGTTATGGGTTGTGATTCTTTGATTTCACTTCAATGGCTCTTCACATACCTCCACTAACTGCTTCAGTGTTGCTGTTTACAGTTGATGCATATTTGCAATTTTATATTGTTGATATAGATGCCAATAGGAAGCGGTTTTTGCTGCTGTTTTGACGTGCAACTGTGCAAGCTTCATTTCTTTCTATGGTCATGAATTACAGCTACTATATTGTTGTCATAAACACAAAATTAAGCTACTCTTCTTCTTTCTATATGCGATTTTTTTATTGCAGTAGGGTCCTAAGAATTCCAAACATGCAATCGATGGCACTGTAGAGGGATTCAGGTCTGTTAAAATCGAGATTTGCAGTTTTTAGCTAAATTTAGATTTTGAAAATGTTGTCGATTTTGGGGCTTTTGTAATTTTAAAGAAGGATTGTGAGGCATAAGTTTAGTCAATTGCTTAATGAAACATCAAAATTCTCTCAAGTTTACATGTAATGGATGAATCTTAATTCTTCGAGCGTGTTTCAAGTGTTGATTAAAAGCTTATGGTGGATTTTTTTTTCTACCCACGTGAGGCGGTGATCATCTATTCTTTTACTTCTGTTCTTACTTTTTTAATCTACACAATTTATGATTGGTTCCTGTGTGTTATTGAGATTTGGTTAAATCTGCTACTGTCTTGATTGCGTTTGTGCAATTTGACTAATTCTTGTATGATTTTTTATGATCTCAAATTTCTTACAAAATTATTTTTTGCAGTCTTTAAATTATCGCATGTAGCAAATTTATGTGCTCTCTTTTTGCCTAAATTAAAGTTGTTGGGCAGTGAATTTGATAATATGCGTAGTTGCGCATCCCATCTTAAATTTGCATTAAAATTTTCTAGATCCTACGATTTCTGGCATCAATATCACTCTTATTAGAAAGGGTGAAGAAAAGCTAGGCACGCATGGATGATAGCCACACCTTTGGGCTGAGTGTTGAATCTAAACCTAGCATCCTTTTTAGTTGAAGAAGAAGATACTCGAAATGCAGAGGGTGAAGATCAGATTGACAGAGGAGGATGTTAAAGCCATTTAAAAACTTGAAAAAGTGGGAATCATTTCCTTACCCTTTTATTTTCTTATCATAAGACCATTTCTAACTAAATGCCTTATTGTGACTTGGCCCCAAGATAGAGTCATCTGCTATGGAGTTTACATTTATTTACCAATTATTATATAGCTTCTTAGGACTTTCAAATTTCAAATATGTATTAATATTAATTTAGGGATTGTATCCATTTTTTAATTTTCTTTTAAATTGTTAGTTTTATATCCACCTCATAGGATAAATATTTTGCATTTCTACAGATGTTATGTTATTACTCCTTCCTATTTGCTTGATAAAACAATATGTTCTGCCCTTATAAATAGGATAGTAGATCATATAATAGGCTATATTTCTATTACAGGGGATTCCAGAGATCAATGGTCAAATCAATGACCGTGGCTGCAAAAGTTCCACATTTCTATTTTATGGAAGAAGTGAAGTGCAATGCGCTTGTCGAACTCAAAGCAACTTTGCAAAAAGAAAACACCGACCAAGATGTTAAACACACATTTCTACCATTTCTTATAAAGTCTCTTTCTATGGCATTGAACAAATATCCTCTGATGAACAGTTCATTTAGAGAGGAATCCAATGAAATTATTCTGAAAGGTAATCTTTATTTTTTTTATTATTTATTTTTAATGGATATATTTTTTGTTTATGTTTGACATTGTTTTATGAAAAAATGCTTGCTACTTGATCATCCTGATGCTACATGAATGCTGTCTTATGAGGTTATTAGAAGTTTCCTGCAATTTGGCTGTTGAATGGAAGAATAATAGTTAGATGTTGTTCCATCGTTTTCATTATAATTATTATTTTTTACTTGTGAAATATATTCATGTCCATAACTCGGCAGTGGATGTTTTGCCCTGTAGTTTTTACCTTTTCTATAACAGTAGTGGGGCATTTGGTTAAGTGAAAAATCATAGCTAGTATTACTGAGGAATCTTTACTTCTCTATATTATACTAGTCTTCATGGTATCCCCTAACTCTAGAATTTTTATTGCCTCAGGTTACCTGACGTAGAGATACATCAGGTAACCTATAATATATCGCCACGTGCTCTTACTCTTTACCGCGCGGCCCGACGACCCAACCCGGAACGAATATGCTCGGTATTTGCTCGGTATTGCTAGGTACTACTCGTTATTTGCTCGGTATTGCTCGGTATTTGCTCGGTACTTGCTCGGTAATGCTCGGTATTTGCTCGGTACTTGCTCGGTAATGCTCGGTATTTGCTCGGTGCTTGCTCGGTAATGCAGTAGAACTGCACGAGAAAAGATCCCTGTGTGCTCGGTATTTGCTCGGTCGTCCTGATTTCCTCCATCCACATTGGCTGCAGCTGGTCCTGAACACCGCAACACCTGTCTCCCTCCTCCTTGCTAAATATGAATCTCCTCCTCTACCCGACCAAACCCAGCCCAAGCCTCCATTCCTACGCCTCTGCTTCGACGATCTTCACAAACCCGCGATCTTACCGAGCTCTATAGATGCATGAAGTAGTTGAGCCAAACCTCAACCCCAGTTCCGACTTCCTGCTTCTGCTCGAACTTCAATCGATCTCCCTTACCTGCAACCAAAAGCCGAACCCAGCAATAACCGGCCCGATTCCACACCATACCCAACTTCCCTCTGATCCGTCTGATTTCCTATCCCACTCTGAAGCTGCAGTAGCCCAGTCCTCCCTTCCATTCGACTCCCAACAGTAGGTAGAAGATCTCCAGCCAACCCTTCGTATGCCAATCTTCACAAACTGCAAACAGCAAGATGATTCGAGGAAGCGCTCGGGGCGGAACTGATCGGGCAAATACCGAGCAAAGACCGAGCAGAACCGAGCAAAACCGAGCAGAACCGAGCAAATACCGAGCATATTCGTTCCGGGTTGGGTCGTCGGGCCGCGCGGTAAAGAATAGAGCACGTGGCGATATATTATAGGTTACCTGATGTATCTCTACGTCAGGTAACCTGAGGCAATAAAAATTCCTAACTCTGACACTGCAGCTGCAAATAACTAACAGAGCAATATCTACCATCAATTCTTAACAAACCAAATGCATCCCAAAGATGAAGGGCAGCCCTTTGTAATTTAAGACAACTAGTGAAATTATTCTTATTGGACTATGCTTTAGTTTTTCACATAAATTATCTGTGTTGTAGTTATCTAATATGATAGAAGACAATTATTGTGATCTGCACCATAAAAGTTGTTTAGTTTGAAACAGCGAGAATGAAAAAGATGTCCTTTAAAACTGATGTGTTTTGACTTGTTTTAGAAGACTAGCTAATCTTGAATCAAGAGCGAGTAGCAATATATGATAGCAAGGAGGATTCATAATTAATTTCGGAATAGTTGGGATTAGCTGCTTTTGTAGATAATGAATACGCTCTAAACTTGTTTTTTCTTCTGATTCCATATTTCCATACCAACCATAAACTCACCAACAATCGAATAGCCATCTTCACCGGTATTCCAGTATTTTCTCATTTTATGGGCGATTTAAGAATAAAGTGAGGACCTAATTATTTACAAAGATGCTTATGTTTGCTCATGCTATGCTATAATATAGTTGTACATAATTTAATGCCAACACTTTCTTTTTCTTTCAATAATTTGGAGTGATACTTAACGGTTATAAACTTTTTACTCGTGCTAGGATGCCACAACATCGGGGTTGCCATGGCTACTCCATATGGTTTAGTTGTGCCAAATATAAAGAAGGTTCAATCACATTCCATAATGGAGGTTAGCTTCAAACCCTAACAATTTTTTTCTATGATTTAATTTGTTGTTATCTTTCCTTGAAAGCTAAACCTGGTTAAAAGCCCCCTTCTATTCAGCTTGTCGTCTATATTTACGAGTTAGCTTGCAAAAATATGTTAATATAGCCCTTATGCAGATATTTAAGATACTCTAATGGCTAAAAAAATTGCTTAGGGAGTGCCAAGCTTCTCTTTCACTTTGGACCAGTTTGTTTCATTCAGAAGCGAGTTTAAATGGTTATTTAACTAAAAATAAATATGACTCAGTTTCCATAAAAAAAGTAAGAAGTTGTGTGTGTATATACACACACAGTTGTGCAATTTTTTTTTTCCATATTGGTTTATAGTGTCAGAGTGTTGTATATTTGAGCGATGCGGCACTGTAGGTTGCAATGCTATGGCACTGCATAGTGGACTCAAAGACAGAGAGTGAACATCACGACAATCTAGTCCTCAGTGCCACAGTGCTTTGAGTCAGGCTGAGGAATTTCTTCCATCTTTTTCTTGTTTCACTTGAAGGGTTGCGTCTTTTGGTATATTATAAACTCTCTTTGTTTGTTCTGAGAGTAGAATGTAGATAAAAGTAAAGAGAGACAAGGAGAGTTTGAGAAGAGAATTTTTTTAATTTCCCTAAATTTTCATAGTGAATTTCTTGGTGTGGTGTGTCTCTGTTATTTTTTCAGATTTTTTCACATTAAATCTTGGTAAACTTCTCGTTGCTGCTTTCTTTTTCTTTTTTTGTTTCATTGCATGGCTTTTTTCCCAACAGTTCGCAGTTATATTCCAGTTTAACTTCCATTTCTTTCTCCTCTTGAACTGCTAATCCGAGTAATCATTCCTAGCTGGATAGAGAATAAAACTCTTCAGACAATTTTTAACTCGCTGTAGACCTTTTTGCCAGGCTTATTTGAGGAAAATCCTTTGGTATTTTTATAATCTGGCTCAATAACATTTGATTAAATCATTTAAACAAGTTTTTCCTATTCTTAGCCGAAAATTCTTATAAACATGGATGGCAATATTCCCTTTTGCTGCTGTTCTTTTTACTATGACACGCCTAGTTTCATTCTACATCAACCATAATATCCTGGAAGTTTATAGGTTACCTTAGTACAATTTTACCTTTAATCTGTTCTCTTGCAGACCACATTGAGAACAATACAATGACCTGTAATATCTGCTTATTAGGTTACAAAAGAACTGGCAAGGCTCCAACAACTGGCAATATGCAACAAGTTAAGCACTGTTGATATTACTGGTGGAACAATAACACTTAGCAACATTGGATCTATAGGTGGAAAGTTTGGCTCCCCAATTCTCAATTTACCTGAAGCTGCCATTATTGCAATTGGGAAGATTCAGAAACTTCCCAGATTCTCTGATGATGACATAGTATACCCAGCTTATGTTACCAATGTAAGTTCTGCATCATAATATTTCTTGAAACTTTTTCTATCAACTCAGGCTTCATTTGGGACCGTTTTTTTACTGCTTCTTGAAGCAGCTTTCTAGTACAAAAATTTTAATTTATATACTAAAAAGCTTCTTGAGCTTCTTCAAGAAACGGTAAAAAAGCCGTCCCAAATGAAGCCTCAGCTTATGTTTTATACAAGGAGAAATGCATATGTGGTTTGTTATCAGGTTACAATTGGAGCTGATCATAGAATTGTTGATGGTGCCACTGTAGCTAGATTTTGCAATGAATGGAAGCTTCTGATAGAAAAACCAGAGCTGCTCTTATTGCATATGAGATGATCTAAGGTGGTAAGCACACAAATTCCTACCTTTGGCTATTAATAAAACTTATTATACATTGCATGAGGAAATGAAAGTTTCATGAATGTATGGTTGAAATTGAACAGATGTAGATTTAGGTTTCGTTTTGAATTGTTTTTTTATTACTTCTTAAAATAGCTTTTTTATAAAAAACTGCTTTAAGAATCAATAAGAAAGCAGTCCCAAACTAAGCCTTAACCTGTAATTTTTTTTTTGTCATTTTCTGTTTATGAAATTCTACCTTCCAATTTGATCTTATGATCAGTGGTTATTTTTGGTAGTCAATCCTTCAAATATTCATATGAATTTGTTTATAAGGTCCTGATTACTGGGAATGGTTGAAAAAGAATGGAGTTGGGATATCTGGATTTAAATTTGATGAAGATTTATTTGTTAAGTTGTCGAGTCTATTTTATGCCCTATGAAGAAAATATGTTGTGCAAGTAGGATCTGCTGATGATGATGAGAGGAAATTGATACGTCTAGCAGAATTATATTCAAGTGATTTATCTATAATTGAGCTTGTGGCTCTTAAAAATCAGTTATTAACTTATATTATTAATATGTGTACAGTTATGAGTTCTTCTCTACAAACAGTATTGTTGATCTTGCAAAGTAAAATATTAAGATTAAGAATGATGGTGTATATCATCTGGTTTTATAGGCTTATTACTTTAGCATTAACTTTATCTCTTTTTTCTGCTACAGTAAAGATAACATTTTACAGTAAGAATTATCAAATATCGATTGTGTAGTGGAATGGATGATGATTGACTCAATGATTGTTTGGTGCTTTACATTGAAAAATATGTGTTTGATTTGACTTTCAATGAAATTATTTTGCAATATTATCAAAAAATACAAAATAGATCAATAAGCTTGTAATAATTTTCAATTTATCTATCATAATTAAATACAAGTTTTTACTTTAAATTATGTTCTCATTTTATTTTATTTTTTAAATATCAATCTATTTATGTAGAAAGCAGTAAGGAAATTGTTTTAAATGAAACCTAAATCATTTATATAATATAATGAAATTGTAAATGCATAAAGTGCAAATAAATTTGTTATTACGTTCAAATAAAAAGGTATTCAAGTTGAATTATCAGATCATCTTCTTAAAAGATGCTCCAATATCTAGTAATATTAATCAATATTTTGATTAATTAGATTTAAGAATAGATATGAAATATTTTTTTTTTATGATTTTTTCTTTAAAAAATCAATAAAATAATATATAAATACTTTATTTTAAATTAACTCAATTTTATTTTTCATATCTTATTTTGCATCTCATTTCACAATTATTTTACTTAATTAAAAAAATTATATAATTTTTTTTTTCTTTAAAGCTCTCTTATAAGTCATTTTGGTTAGATTGAATAAATTATAAATGTTAACCCCTTTTTTAGTTTTTACTAAATAAAACCTAAACCCTTTATTTCATAATATTTACATATCTAATATCTAAAATATTAATATTAAATATCTATCATTCATATATAATTTAAATATCAAATATATCATTTATATAATTTATTTTTACAATTCATAACATCCTATAAATTTTAATATTTCATTTCATCTATTTAAATTTATTTTATGGGTGATAAATATATAATATTAATATTTTAAGGATTAGATATATAAATAATATGAAATAAAGTGGTTTGTATGTAAATTTTCTAATTTAAATATAATTTTTAAATTCTTAAAGCTCATTATATAATTTTTTTATTTTTAGGTATAAAATGTTTGACAAATTAGGGCAGACAAGTGACCCGGAACGCAGGAGAGAAGCCGCCGGCGCGCCGACTGGTTGGCCGTCTAGAAGCCATGGTACTTCCTTCTCCAAGCCAAGAACCCTAATCGAACCCGAGGTCCTCTCCTGCTTCCTTTCTCATCGGTCAAACCTAATCGTCCTTGCTATATTCGATCCAGGGTATCGATCTCATAGCCGGCGGTAGGAGCAAGAAGACGAAGCGTACCGCGCCGAAGAGCGATGATGTTTACCTCAAGCTGCTCGTCAAGGTGATCAGATCTCAGTCGAAACGTCATTTCTGATAGTCGTTCCTGTGGTTTATTTAATTCGGTTGATTTTTCTTTCCGCTATGCTGTTCCAATAGCTATACAGGTTTCTGGTGAGGAGAACTGGAAGCAAGTTTAATGCTGTTGTTCTGAAGCGGCTTTTTATGAGCAAGGTCAATAAGCCTCCAATCTCGCTCGGGAGCCTCATCAAATTCATGAACGGGAAGGTCGATTTTCAATTCGACGGATGCTTGTTCGTTCGATTCAATTCATTACAGACTTTGGATTGTAATAAAGAAAAAAAAAATTTCTATGTTCAGGAGAACAATATTGCTGTAATTGTTGGAACCGTGACGGATGATAAGAGGGTGCATGAGATTCCAGCGCTCAAGGTTACTGCTTTGAGGTTCACGGAGACTGCGAGGGCGAGGATACTGAAGGCCGGAGGAGAATGCCTTACATTCGATCAGCTTGCCCTTCGTGCACCTCTTGGGCAGAACACGGTACTAAATCTTCTACCCGTTGCCATTCTTGCAGTCTGTTTGGTTGAAATTAGGGTTTACTAAACCTGAATTTGATCCATCCTATTCAAGAAGAATTTGATTGGATTTAGCCTTCGTTCGGGGTCTGATTATTCTGTGCGGATGCTGAACCCAGCTCTACATCCAGAGACCAATCAAAATGAGCCATGTAAGCAATACCTAACGTGGTACCGAGCGATATCGAGCGTGGTACCAACCAATACCGAGCCACGGTACTGGCGTGGCTCATTCTGGTTGGTCTTTGAATGGATTCGGCGTCCGCACAGAATAATTTTAAGTAAAAAGTTTTGAGCAGAATTTAAAAACGATTTTTTACCTTAATATTGCCAAATAGAATTTTTAGATTTCTTTTAAAATTATTAATAATAAGACGAGCTATAAGCATCATATCAGCCATATAATATATAACTTGCATAAAAAAAATTTTCATGAATAATAATTATTTTATTCTTCTCATTGAAAATATGCTTCTAAAAACATAAAAATATTTCTTCTGAAGCTAAATGATAAATATTTTCTTATATTACTTTTTTTATTTTGTAAAATAACAATTTAAACTTTAAGTGTTATTGATGTATTATCATATTGTCTTCAGAATAGTAGAAGTAAATATCAATTAATTAAGTTTTGGCTTTCATTTTGAAAGCAAAGTAATAATTATTAAAAAAAAAAATTTGTTTTGGCTTTCATTTTGAATGCAATCCAATTCAAGTTCCCAACTAGCTCATCTCATTTTGTGGAGAAATTATTCTGTGTGGAGGCCAGACGCAGAATGTTATTCGGAGATTAATCAGAATGCACCACGGTCGTAGTACCGAGCAGTACAGAACCGCGGTATCGAGAGAATGGGTGACATGGTACATTCTGATCGGTTTCCGGACAATGTTCAACGTCTGCACAAAATAATTACTCCATTTTATGAGCATCTCTGAATTGTTGAAAGGCTTAGATAGCATGCCATTGGGCATTCATTTTCTTATTAGTTAACACTTATATTTACTAATAATCTTTCATGCTTATTCAACAACAGGTTGTTGTAAGAGGTCCTAAGAATGCGAGGGAAGCAGTGAAGCACTTTGGCCCAGCTCCGGGTGTTCCACACAGCCACACAAAACCCTATGTCCGTTCTAAGGGAAGAAAATTTGAGAAGGCTAGGGGCAGGAGAAATAGCCGGGGTTTTAGGGTTTGAAATGTTTCTGATCAAACCTTTAAGCCCTACTAATTATGAACATAACACAATAGTTGTCTGCACATCTTTTTTTCAATAAATATCAATCCTCTCTCTCTCTCTCTCTATCTCTCTCTCTCTCTATCTCTCTCTCAGAACTCATTTCTCTCTGCAGTATTTTATTAGTGAAACCAAAGAAAATGTTGTGTTATATTAAGAATATGTTTGAGGAGCATTTTTGCTATTTTAATTTTTAGATTTGTCATATTTTTGTTTGATTGTTATTATTTTTCAAAAAAATTCACTATAAGAAATCTTTTTGTATAATAAAATGTGATAATTGTAAGAAAAGTATTATGTAATTTTTTTTAAAAAATAAATATATTTATTATATGTTTTCTTATCAAATTGGTTTTCTCATAATATTATTATAAAAAATCATAATCATCCCAAATGAATCTTTAAGTAAATAAATTCTTAAAAAATTGATATATAATACCTACTTTTGGTTCTTAAAATAATTTGAATGAATTAGATATAACATATAAATTAGACATTAAAAACAGCATTTAAATCGTTTAAGCTATTGAAAATTTTAGCTTTGTTATTTTTAAAATAATATTTTCATATAAAATTTACTAATCAATAAATTTTTATATAAGAATCTTCTTTAAAAAATATTAAGAAAGTTATTCCAAACAACTCCTTATTCCAACACTAGAAAATCCAGTGGCTTTCTATTAGAAAATTTCATGAAAATATAAGACCCTCATCCATTATTCTGCGTGAATACCATTCCATTTAAAGACAAATCAGGATGCGCTAAATCACTTTTTTGCGGTGTACCTATGTTATGAACCGCTCTATGTACCAAACGACATGATGCATTCTAATTCGCACTCCGAATTATTCGATGTCCGTACTAGGGATGTCAATTTTTGACACGACCAGAATCCGATCCGAAAAAATTCGGGTTCGGGTTGACCCGAACCCGAAACAGGTCGGGTTTGGGTTGAACAAATCAACCCGTTTTAAAAATCGGGTTGGGTTCGAGTTGACCCAGTAACCCGAAATTGACCCGAAATTGACACGAAAACTCATATTTGACCCAAAAACTCGAGATTGGCCCGTTTTTAGCCCGATTTTGACCCGAAAATCGAATATTGACACGATATTGACCCGAAAATTAGCAAATTTAGGTCAACTTCGGGTCCTTCGTGTCGAGACGGGTTCGGCTCCGGAAACCTGACCTGTTTTTAAAAACAGGTCGGGTTCGGGTTGACCCGAACAGTGCCGGGTCAGTTTCGATTCGACCCGAACCCGTCCTGCCGACCCGAATTAACACCCCTAGTCCGCACAGAATAATTCTCCTCCAGCCATTATTCCTCTATAAAGCTGTCATTTGCATTAGCAGCAGCTTCACTCTAAAATTTTTCGGTGAAGTAATATTTAGCTGATGATGCCAACAAACAAAGGCCAGCCCAGAAAAAAATGCATCTTATATAAAAAAAAAAAGTTAATTGATAAGTAATAAAATGGATAAAAAAACATAAATAACTAATCTTAACATTTCCACAGTAAAGTGTTCAATCAATCAGTCTGAACAGCCTGCACAAAAAATCATATAAAGACTGAGACCTAATTGCTCTTCCTATGTACATTCCCCCCCTCCTCTTCCAATGATTATCAAAATTAGCTAACTGCAGGTCTCTTCTTATTATTCTGACCCTTAACGTATAAATTGAATACCTTTTTCTTCACAAGATCTATATATCTTAGCATTCAAAGAAGTTGTCATCAACTGTAGCTTTGGACCAACTACAACCGGCAGTCCAGCCAAGAACGCCGAGGATCACATCGACGCTTGAGCATGCATTTATCTGCAAATGGTTGGGCATTAGGTGAAACATATTCAATCACATATAATAGAAAAAAAAAGAACAATTTATAAAAAGTATAAAATTTTTTATGTAAGTTCACTCAATTGATGGCTACAATATATTTTTACCGCGAATAATAGTCATAATTCCTCTCATACAATATAAACATAGCCCCTCGGTTAAGCCGGTTCAAGCTGCAGGGCCGGTTCTCTGCTATAGGAGATAGACCCCCTTTGGAGGCTTTTAGGGTTGCCTAGTGGGCCCACTAGGCAAGCCAACTGGGAAGGAAGGGGCGGCTAGGAGAGGGAGGGAAAACTTGAATTCAATATTTGAAATTAAGGAAGTATGTATTAAATAGGAGTTGTTTAGGGTTTAGGATTATGCTTGATTAATGTGTTCACTTGGAGTTTCTTCTTGGTGTCTTGGGCTCTAGATTCATCAAGAGATTGGGAGAGACGATCCCCCTCTCGAATTGAGGATTAATTGTATTTGTGCTTTGTTTCCTTCCGTTGATTTGATTCCTACAATAAAATCTACAGTTTTTTATTGTTTTCAATGAATTTGTTGATTTTTTTCCGCAGTTTTTATCAATCTTGTTAGAGTTTACTTGAAATATTCAAGTATTTTCTATCAACCTCTCTCTTCGTAAAAACAAAAAAAACATATAACAGCCAAAAATAGAATGAAGTATTGAAAATGACCCACGAAGAAATTCACATAGCACTTTTTTGCGAGAGTGAAAATTATGCTCCACAACTTAATACAAAAACTATTAGATTTGACCTATGTTAAGAAAGATTGAAATAGGCATTTGATTAAAATGTATTAAAAAGTATTAGAAATGACACTTTTTATTAGATTTAAATAAAAATTTGACTCTTAATATGACACAATCGAAAAAAAAAAGATTCATGTAGTTGACCCCATGTAGTGGGATAAAGGCTTGATGTTATTTTTGTTGTAATTTAACACAAATACTGCTAATACAGATATGGGCAAAGTCTAGTTTCAAAAAATAACTTACTAGATTCTCAGAAGTCCCTTCTATGTGGAATAATAGAACGCCCATGCCCTTTTTCCTATCGACCTCAGCCTGAATAATGTTATTGAGAGTTAGGAAGGGAATCATTTCGTAGATATCTGAAGACTTACAAGGTCAGAAATCACTAACCACACACGAGCATATCGTCATTCCAACTGCAGTCAAAGCTGATGTAACTTCAGCCATCATGCCTGTAATTGTTATCATTACATCAATCAGAGGAAATCAAATTCAGGCTTAGTTTGGGACGGCTTTCTTACAGCTTCTTAAAGTAGTTTTTTAGTACAAAAATGTAGCTTTAAGCAGCTGTAACAAAGCCGTCCCAAACGAAGCCTAAATAAATATGAAAATGAAGAGCTTTACTCACCTCTTCGATCAATGCATATTACACAAAACCATTGCACCGAATGCTCTTCTATACTGTGCCACAATGCAATTTTGCTCGCTTTCCAACCCTCTAGACCAGGCAAAACTTCTTTATTATACATTGAGATAGTTGAATGCATCAGCTCAGTAAACCCATCACTTGAAATCACAGAGCTGCCATTAACCTTAACGCTTCCTTTTTGAAAAGCTTTGTTATGCTTCCCGTTAATCTTAGGAATGTCAAAGGTATTATTAACGTGTACCAGCTTTTCACGGTGCTTTTTAATTGAAGGAAGTTCGTCAATACTGGCGAGTATTTTTTCCCATATTGATTTTCTGTCATTTTGAAGGATGGAAAAGTTGGGATCATAATCATTCTCTTTCTCGAGATCAGCAACAAAATCATTTACTGTGTCTGCAGTAATCTCAGCAGCGGAAAGTGCAGCCTGCTCTCTCAAGAACTAATTAACAAATGATTTAATCAGTCAAGCAATAGAAAACGAAGTAAAATCTAATTAGTAACAAAAGAACAGTTCGTACTTTCATAATCTTGTGCCGGGCACTGCGAGTCTTTGCATGCTGCAACCACTGACGATGCCTTTGGAAAGCAGATTTGCTCGATAATGCCTAATGGCATGTTCATTAGATAAATTAAAATTAAGTCAAATCATCCACATTATGAAACCATGTTCTTAAAATAAAAAAGGGATTAGATGAATGAATTCTCATTTAGCACTGTTCCAATCTTTCTAAAATAAATTACTGTTAGCCCGGTTCATCCTGAACTGGCCCCCAGAGGCCGGCTATTATTTACAGGAGGCGGACAAGTGCCGCCTCCCATTAATGTCCGCCTTATGCCCTGGGCCCCACTAGAAGCAAAGCAAGGAAAGATAGGGGGACGGCTAGGGAGACAGGAAAGAATTTGAATTAGGAAATATGAATTAGGAAATCAATGTAGTAGTAGTACGAGTGGTTTTAGGGTTAGGTCATGCATGATTATTGTGTTCTTTGGAGTTTTCTCTTGGTGTCTTGGGCTCTAGCACTTCTTCTAGAGATTGGGAGAGAACGATCCTCCTCTCAAATTGAGGATCAATTGTATCTTGCTTTGTGTTTGTCTTGCTTTGGATTTCCCTAATACAATCGACTGATTTTGGGTTGTTTTCATCACGTTCTTGTGTGTTTTCTTGCTGTTTTTATCAATTACTACTAGGGTTTCTTGCGAACTCAAGTATTTCCTCTTGGATTACTTGCAAACTCAAGTATTTACTATCAATTACACGGCAAACAAACCAATGAAATACATGCAAATTTGCAAGTTATCAAACAAACTCCATCCACTTATGACGGGCTAAACAATAGTTTTCCAGTTGAAAATATTGTGCATCTATCCTTTTTGTAACTAAAAATTCAGTACTCTGTCAGAATGCCTGTTATAGGAGCCATAACAGCCTCAAGAACAGTATAAACACATTAAAGTACTTAATAGGAACATTCAAATCTAAACAACCATATACTGCCGACAAATAACATATTCAACAAGAAAACTCAAATCATGGAGATGGCAAAAAAACTGTCTAACAGGTTAAAACAATGAAGAGTGTCAATGAAAACCAGAATACTAACATTGTATGTAATTATCTCCACAACTTCAGCATTTGCCAGAGCATGCATTGGAGAAACGAGATTACCATTGACCTGCAGGAGGTAAAAAAACAAATTGATGTTCCAGCGTTCTTATTTTCAACTCTGACAAATTAAAACAGCACACCTTTGCTGCCACCATTTTGTTCCCAATATCAGTGTGTATAAGATAAGCATAATCAATAACGGTAGCTCCCTTGGGCAAGTTCTTTATCTGCGTAAGTAATCAACCAGAGTTTGAATAGTCAAGGTTCTTGTAGAAACAATCAGAGAAAGAAAAAGATCTACCTCTCCTTTAGGGGTAAAAACAAATACACGGCTCCCTAACAAGTCTCGCATGACAGTATCTACAAATTCTCTTGAGCTCATGTTGCCAACAAACTCTTCTTGCCACTCCCTTATAGCATTAAGCCAGCCAATCTATTCAGAATCAGACAATAGAGACAGGCAGATATTTTTTATTATTCACATTTCATTAATCAAACATTTAAGAACTTGCAATCTGATTATAACAGCTGGTGTACCCTGAGAGCAATGTCTGCATTGTTCAAGCACATTGGTTTTCCTTTCAAATTTCTTCCACGATACAGTCCATGTCCATCCATGTCAGGGACAACTCGTCCACTGTAGTGAGCAGCAATACCTCTCACAGCTATCAAATCCATCTCTTCTGTCCTTACCTGCCAAATTCTCCAAATCATGGGTGCAATAAGCGGCGCAGTAATTACCACATAAGTAGTAGATCGGAATCCAATAAATAACTGGACCATATCCTCCCAAACTTAGGCTTCGTTTGGGACGGCTTTCTTACTGCTTCATAAAGCAGCTTTCTAGATAAATTTTTTTAATTTTTATATTTGAAAGCTGCTTTAAGAAGCAATAAGAAAGCCGTCCCAAACACAGCCTTAGTAATAAAAAATGCATAACAAGAAATCACCTGAACTTCTAACCGGAACATGCTTTCATAGAGAAATGGGATCACTGTTGTATGAAGGCTTTGATAACCATTAGGCTTAGGAGTTGCAATATAGTCTTTCATCTATCAAAGAATTTTGCTTATCAAACTCCATAAGTTGAATGATAAAGTTGATAAAGCATATGCATTAAACTCACAGCAGATGGTATGGGAGTCCATATCCCATGGACAAGACCAAGAACATGATAGCATATCTACATGAACAATGAGTTCATTAGCGTGAGGAAAATCCATAAGCAAACTAGGAGAAAACCATGAGAAAAAGCAGTATATTACCTGTTGTGCACTGCATAAAGGCCCAACACCGATCTGTGTCTTTGGTGTTATGATAACGCGGAGCTGGTGACAGGGTAGCATCATAAAGTTTCAAATGGTGAAAACTGTCAAGTTTAATTTTATATCCATACTACTATTATGACAAACCTGTGCAATTTGATTAACCTCCTTTATTGAAGTTTTTGATTTCAACATCTGCTTGTATATACTGCAGTATAATCAAAGGTTATTCGGTTTAAGGATTATTCAAAGAAGAATCAAGAAACTTGTGGTATTTACCAGAAAACTGAACGAAACCATGTATGTTTTCGGGTTAGTTTCAACAGTAAGAAAAGCATTACTTTGATGTTTTTCTTTATCTTCAACAATGAATTAAATTCTACTATCGAAACTAGATCACTCTAGCCAATTTCTAAAATGGCAAATCACTCTGGTCAACATCTAAGATGGGCAAGGCAATTGACTACCATTAAGGCACATGCATTAGCCAACTTCACTCTCCTAAGGGTTTCAAAATGAAAAAAAAGATCCATGAAGACTTGCTTAGCACTCTCTTTGTCGATAGCAAGGAGCCTGAATCTAAGAGCCCAATGGATATCATTCTAACTTCTGCAATATAAATTTACTTTTGAGTGACAAGCAATCAAGTAGAGTATGACAGCTTACTTGTTGGCTTGTGCTTTGCTTAAGCAATAGGAACCAAGCATCTTGCAGTTTTCTTCGACTCCCAATTAACAATCAATCAAATCATTGGTAAAATAATATCTTTTCAAAGTTTAAAATGAAAAAAACAAAACTACTTTTGAATAAAAAATCCCTCAAATTAAATCAATTCGCTGAATTATTGTCCAAGTACAGTAACAATGATGGCTGACTTGCAATCTATTTAACTTGCCCTAGTATAAAAGAAGTTGAAGCTATACGAGTTGATCTCACAATGAGTTGGATTGATCCCTTTGTCAAACACCCCATAATAGGTCAAATCCTATAGCTCAGATCAAAGATCAAAAGAGATTCAAAATCAAAATAGCATAATATTTGTTCATCGATGGCCAAGTCCTTGGGAGATCACTGTCTCTAATAATCTCTCATGCGCACATGAGACCAAGATTGCCGACATCTTAAAAAGAAACATATTTTGGGGAGTGTAGGAAGAACGATTGACCATCAGACTCTATGACAAGGCTACTTCGGTTGATTTCAATAAATGACTTGAAAGAATTTTCAAAAAAGTGCATTCCATGCAAAAGTTTGCTATTTCAAATCTACAACCACCTCATAAGCTTCAAATGATCATTATTCCTTAGTTATTTGTTGTCTGGTGATGAACCTACTTGGACTTTTATGTCCAGCACACAATAAGCAGTGATTTATAATAGTAATGATCGACTATTTTATGAAGTAGATTGAAGATAAATCACTAGCAAAGGCGACCTAACCATCAAACTGAGCATACATCTTGAAGGCCATAGTTGATTGTCAGCACTCAACTTGCCTTTGCATAACATCCTTATGAATCATGACCATTGGAATTTACTCACAATTTCTATAACTCACTTGAGAAGATAAAGATGCTGATATCGGAAGCAATTGAATTCAATTCTCCCTTAAGGCATGGGGATCCGCATTGAAGCTAGCTTTAGTTCTACCATCCTCTTTTACCCATAAAAAAATACCTTGTTGGATTCATTAAAATAGGAAGTTTTAAAGATGTGATAAGGATGAACGATTAGTACCCCTGTCAACCGCTTGCTCACCTTATGCGTCATCTCAATTTTAAAACTCTTGGATTTCTTCTTTTAGAAGATTATCTTGCTTGAGGAGTCGCTTCCTAGCCAACACAAACTTTAAGCAAAGGCAGACACCTCAGCAAGCAGTGGCGCCTCCAATCTCAACTTTTCAACTGCAATTGTCGGAGTTAAGGTAAGCAAAGTTATTGCTAGTGTAGTGGGGATCGAAGGTGCAGCAATAAAAGTTGTAGGTGCCAGGATCTTTGAAGGGGTGATAATCTAGACATTTTCCTATTCTCCCTCTCCTTCATCTACAACCTCCACTCACCATCTCCTTCGCCTTCTCTTTAGTGGTTATGTCACCTAGAGGTAAGATTTCCTTCCTCATCCACAACATCTAAGAAGGAAACCAAATCATCCATAATCATAAGTTAGCATCGACCGATGGATCTTCAAAAAAATATTTATTAGTTAAGGTTGACTTAAATTCATTCCTTCATACTAAAATCCTCTGGTTTACAAAATCCCCTTGAACGATGCAACCTATAATTGCTGACAATGATCCTTTGGTCAAATTGGGTCAAGAATCTCCTATGAATAAATAAATTAGGGTTCATAATAATCTGAGACGATAGAATCATGAAATTTTAATCGAGTTTGTCATCATTCCCCCCATAATCTGCTTTATGCTAAAGGTGATAATTTTCTTCAAATTTAAAACCATGTTACTGCTACTATATAATAAGCACTTAGCACTTAGCACTTATCTAACAACTAAGTTTAATCAAAATTCCGCTCTCGTTATCGAGAGAGGTAATTAACCATAAATGCTTGTGTCTATGAGAAACCTAGAACCATAGAAATTCATCACAAAATGAAGGTGAAATCTCCTAGTACTATCTTTTCCACAATCAAATCAGTCTTCTAAAAATTTGGCACTAAATGCAAAAAACTCTCTTAGCAAACCTATGGCGTGAATTTTTTTAATTCCACATATAGCCCTCTCCAATATCCATGAATTGTCTAGCAGGAATGCAATGCATGCACCTCCATTAATGAATGATTCTATTGTGTATACAATTCCCACATATGCTAAAATCCTACCATGATGTACTCTCTATGATTTTCATGATTAACATTTTCTACATAAAACACCTATGTTTGTTGGCCAAAATCAATAAAGCAAAAAGCATCTGAACAATTGATTGTATGTATTGGCCAATTCCTTATGCATGGTATGAAAATTCCATTTAGTTCAATTGTATATGTATTATCATTCTTTATAAAACTTCCATCTTCAAAATGACAGTCCAAGAAATAGTTTTTGATGCCCACTAGTTAATTTAACTTTACAAGAAAGATGTGCAAGTGCACTTTGCAAGAAAGAAATTTGAAAATTTTTATTACTCAAGTAGGATATGAATGTGATGGGGCATGGGTCTTCTAGCAGGACCCTAACCTACCTTGAAAGTTGTACATGACATATATTAATAAGAAAAGAAAATTACAAGCGGTAGGAAAAGAGGCCTACTCCTCCCAACACACAAAACAAAAAGGAAGAAGGTTACATCAGTAAAAGCATTCCATACAACCGTACAATACAAGGAACAACCAAAATGAACCAAAAAAGGACCCCCCTCAAGTGAGAAGGAGAGCCCCTTCATTGGTTTGCAATGTGCACAAGAAGGATAGAAGGAGAGCACTCCGGCGGGGGGACCCTAGCCTACCCAACGCTGCATAGTTCGACAACTAAAATTTTAAATATTAAAAACATCAAAGGGTTTTTATATTCTTGTGATATATTAATAGTCTATTAACGGATAGGCTTCGGCTTGGTTTATATGAAGATTATAGTTGACATTTTAGTTTTTAATATTTTGTCGTGACACAATATTTTGTCAAATAAAGAAATTACAAAACAAACAGGAGAAACTTGTTGAGCTGCATGTCCTTACCTGTATAATTCCTTGCAAGCTGAACAAATTTCTATTTTAACGGTCATAAAATCCAAGAATTGGTCCTGCTCAATTTTTCTCCTTAGAACCTTCTTAGCCTGGATAGGATCAAGAAAATATTTAGTGTTACATGTTACATGGATCAATATTCAAAGTTAGAAAAAATTAACCGCAAACCATGGCTGAATCTAAAGAAACAACTATACATGCCTCTTCAAGTTCCTTTTCATGCTCTTTAGAAAGATCCTCAACTCTCTTCTTGAGCTCGGCAAAATCATGAGGATGTGTATACATAAAAGACAAGTATTCCAATTCTGACTGCATGAACAAACGTATTATGATTTAAATAAGCATAATTGTGTGCTAAAATGACAATATTACAGGTGTATGTAAGCATTCAACAGTACACAATTTCCCTAAATAACTTTACCTTTTACAAATCAAGTACCTCGACTAAATACCGAAAGATAACTTATCAAATCATACTTTCAACCAAGAACCAAATGAATCAAGAAGAAGACTATGCAGATAGGCAAAAAAACCTATGACCATTTAATCAAAGATGATATTTCTCCCCGAAAGATTAATTTAGTTGAAATCCAATGAAGATCAAAAGGTCTAATTCCTATTACCATAACAGGATTATTTTGTGAAAATTGGAAAAGGGTTTTTTATTGCATCAAACAATGGGACCCAATGATGCACCGACACTCCGCTTAAAGAGGGTATGCAGTGTAGGACACGTGTCAGACACGGACACGCATCGGACACGGCATGGACACGTGTCCGACACGTCATTGGCGTGTCGCAATTTAAAAAATTAAAATTAAAATCGGACACGCGGGTCCGATTATTAAATGAGGTATCGCTAGGTACATGCTCGGTATCGCTCTATACATGCTCGGTACTGCTCAATATATGTTCAGTACCGCTAGGTACATGCTCGGTACTGCTAGGTACATGCTCGGTACTACTCGGTATCTTCCCATACAAATAACTTACAAACTTTAAAAACAAGCAGAACTTCAAAGTTTTTCCTAACTTTGGTCAGGTCAAACCCCGCCAGGGGGCAGCGCCCCCTTGGACCCCCGGCAGACCGGTATATTGTTGTATTCATGTTGTCTTATTATTGGGATATTTTAATTTCACTTCAATTTAATTTGATGTATTCATATGTATGATTGGTTTGTTAGCAAAATGAGCTCTGCTGCTGGCAAGAATGGATTAGGTAAGGTTCAAAAGAGCCATCTGTAAAAACTGATAAGCCGTTATGAATTCATGTTACAAAGTTAGGAAAAACATTTGAAGGAGGGAATGTGTCATTAAAATGCAATTATTATGATGGAACCTACAAAGGATCTTATTCTAGAGTGAAGGCACATCTACTTAAAATTTATGGCCATGGAATAAAAATGTGTCCTAAGACTACTATGTCGCAGTCTATGTTGCACCGATACGGATACGACGATACGGATACGACACGATACGGATACGGGACATGTCAATTCTTAAAAATACAGGATACGGGTACGGCGCAAACACATCATTATAATTTATAAAGCATACATAAAAATTAAGAAAATAATCAAAGCATAATATTTGAAATTACAAAAAAAAAAAATAACAACATCATCATTTGTAGCTTATAATATCAAAATATAAGTAAACATTAAATGTCTAGTACAACAACAAAAGCATAAGCATAAATTATCTAGCACATGAAGTTTCAACTATTCAATAGAAGGAATGATACAATTATCTTCTTCATTGGTTTGTCTTTGAACTTCTATATTATCTTCAATAAATATCATAGCTTCTAATTCAGGCTCATCAAGTGAAAGATTAGTAATTTTTAATATTTTCATATCATCAAGAGACTCAAATCCATCTCGGAAATGAGAGAATCTTGCTCGCAACCGTGGAAGTAAATACGACACGTCTTTTTTTTATTTCTTTTTGTTTTTCAACGGACACACGTATCGGATACGCGTGTCCTTTTGAAATTAAATAGTATTTTAATTGGATACGACTTTGGCATATCCGACACATATCGGTGGAGTATCGGAGGCGTATCCGTGTATCGGTGTATCGGATACAGCACGCCTTCATAAATAGGTGTATCGGTGCAACATAGGTCGCAGTTGATTGCTTATCATTTTTACTATAATGTCACCTTAATTTCTATATATTATATTAAAAAATTATTATGCCGTGTCCACGCCGCACCCGTGTCCTACTTTTTTAAAAATTGTTGTCCCGTGTCCGTGTCGTATCGTGTCCGTGTCGCCGCATCATATATGGGACCCCTTTGAGGTTTCACTAGTTTGGGGAGAGATTCTTCTATTGCAACAAGAAAAAACCAAAATTAATATGAAATTAATTAATAAATTAAGCCCAAAGATGAACAGGGTGATGCAAATGATCAAATGATTGAGAGGTTGAAATAAGCATAGATCCAAATTTATGACATAACAAAAAAAAAAACTTATTTCTTTCTTCAAGTCTAATAACTTAGTTGCTAGCTTCAAAGACATCAACAAGATTTCATGACGCCCTGCATGAATATCAATTTCTTGTTCAATAGAATTTAAAGTGGTTGCCTACCTTCTAAAATTTATGGTGTACTCTTGTACTATTCTCAAATATAACAGCGTTACATCACATTGTACTATTACATGCATTACATCACATTGTACTATTCTCAATCCATATGCATTATTTTCATGCAAATATTCACGGGAAATTGATAGTTAGTATAATAATTATAAATCTATTGCAAAATTGTCGATTCATAAAATTCAATTCAACCCAAGTGATAAGATAATATGTCAAAATCGTTAAAAATTTTCTACATAAATCCTTATGAAATTAATTGCTAGAAAAAATAGGACATGAATTCATACAAAGATTTGCGATAAATGCTTACAAGTTAGAAATCCCGATAAATTCGAGTATTAGTTCAATTTAAAATATGTTTGATTTGATTGTATATCATGAATTATCAACCTTAGATTTTCTTTTCATCACTTCTTTTGAATATCACATCCAAAAATTATTTGCATGTTATCTAAACAATCACATTGACTTTATGCTTGAAGCCACTATTGGAGATAAAATTATGTCCACAACTGATAGTGGATAGTAGAGAAACCTAAGACGATGAAGAGGCAGACTTGCATAAATGACTCATGGATTTATCTACATTAAGTGTAACAATTATGCTCATATTTGCTTAACAAATATTACTTATCGCAACTATTTTTTTTTAGAATAGATGTAGAGCACTATTTGTTGTGAAGTTGTTTCCTCATGCTACTTGCGATTTCAACTATAGTTCAGTGTTTATTGCTTCTACATTTTGCTAAACCTATAATTTTCTTGTTTCAATTGCAATTCAAGCTTATTCTACCAATACCTCTCACTTTCCCATGAATTTCTTCAGTCTACTGTGATTCTTAAAACTAATTTCTTCTCCCCACACATTATGATTATAACTCTTGCAACTGGCCTCTATTGTGATGCATGCGGGCTTGTGGCTGATCTTCTACAATATTCATGTTATCTAGACTTTTGGTGGTGTACTTATTTGATCTTTATGGGCTATTTTTTTAACTCAAATAACATGGAATTCTAAAGGGAATTTTAATTATAAATATTAGTCTAAACATATACAAAACTCAATGAAGTTGCTCTGAATACAGATCTAGTTAGATGTTTTATTCCCTCCACCATGAGTTTACTTCTTGATCAAATAAGAGACTGAATATTTTCGACCGACATTATCTTCTTGCCACAAGTGAGAAGCTAGGTTTGGTGACTTCATTCCTTCTATTTTCCTTTTCTAAAGTTTTTTAATAGTTTGACTGCACAATTGTTTTAAACAAATTTGATACAATATAAGTTTCTAGAAGTGTTGAGTTTTCAGATAGTTGCATAACTTTTGTGATTTCAAGTTTTTACATATTATTTATAGTAAAAAACTATTGAATTATCACGTTTGTGAAGATGTTTTGACCTAAGGAATTTTGTGCGTTTCCATGATTCCAAATATCTCATAGTTGATTAGCGTGATAAATTATAGACACTAAGTTGTCCATCATCACTAACTAGTGGCCATATTCATTTAATATCTCAGATGAAACAATTAAAAAAACATGAATAAGAATTGTTGATTAGGGATAATAATAATAAAATATTAGCAGTATGATTCAAATATAAATTAAACTCAAAGACATAAATAGTGAAGCTTAGTAACTGTTTTGCCACTTGGGATAATATATGATATAAAAGTAAATGCATAAAACAATTTATTAATTCATTTCAAACATTGATAAGTATTAAGTACAAATTCGAAGTCAAAATACATATGAAATAGAACCCACCCCTCCGAAGAAGGCATAGCTTCAATAGTTTTAGCAGACGAGAATCAATTACTTCTTATAAGGACTGCAAAACATTACTGCAAGATGTTCTGTAGTTGCCATCAAACAAGACCAAATTATACAAAAGTTTCCGTAGTACCTTAATATGGTACATTCCAAGGAGCTTAGCTAGAGGGGCAAACACTTGCAGGGTTTCCAAAGCAATACTAGCCTGCATACAAAGCAACTTTAAATAAAGATAAATAAGAAATGTACCTCAAAACAAACTATAAAGTGAGAAATACCTGTTTGTGCTGAGGCATGTGAGTTAGTGTGCGCATGTTATGCAACCGGTCAGCCAATTTTACAATGATCACACGAACCTACAACATTTTGTTCAATAATGTCACATAAATATGAAAAATGCTGAAAAGTATATAGATGAAAATACCTCTTCTGTCATGGCAAGAAACATCTGCCTCAGATCGTCAGCTTTTACATCTTGAACTGAAATGTCAGGATCTTTGCACTGAAGCTTTCCCAACTTAGATACCTAAGTTGTGTTAAAAAAAAAACAAATAATAAACAAAAAATAAATAAAACGGTACCCTTGCTTTCTAAAAAAAAATAAATAAATGCTAATAACCTTAGTCTCCCCCTCAACAATTCTTCGCACTGTAGAACCAAACTGTTTCTCTATTCTTTCAAATGTTACAACATTGGTGTCCTCTACAGTGTCATGTAGCAAACCAGCAGCAACTGACTCCCAGTCTAGCTCCTAAATAATCCAAAAAAAAAAGTCAATCAATCTTTGGTCATGACCACAACCCACAGCAATATATGTAACTTGCTACTGGAAGTCATTTATATTATTTAAATGTCTGAGCCTGACTTACAAGGTCTCCCAAAATACGAGCTACTTCCACTGGATGAATAATAAAAGGATCTCCACTTCTTCTCTTCTGACCATCATGTGCTTCAAAGGCCAGCTGCACTGACCAAATGAGAAATCTACATGTAATCATTTGCTTCCATAGATTTTACATGGAGTATCAATGCAAGATGTCAAATACATAAACCAAAGATGCATGCTTTAGAGAAATTAGTTACATGCATGGCTAACACTTACCCTCAGAGCATCATTTACCAACTCCAACTCCTCTGGTTCAAGATATGAGATCTTAGGTTTTAAATCCTGAGTACATGTGTTCAAAATGGTATAAGATTCATAATCATTAATCTAAACATGGCGTAATTAAGCATTGCTAAACCCAAAGTTTGGCCATTTATGCATCCAAAAATTCTATTCTAATTATTCATTGAATTCTGAAGACCAGCTTGACATCTTCCAATAAAAAAGGACAGAATAAATAGATATAGATGGTACCTCCCATAGAGATTCTGGTGAAATGTCATGTGAAGATTCTGAAGATGAACAAAGAATCTTCCAAGTTCTGCTAGAAATAGGAAAGTTGGGTGATTTGATGCATTGTTGAGATGTCACAAAATCAAAATTTTTTCTACGGCTCAGTTTTCTGCCACTACTATCTTCGCATCCCCAAGGAGCCTATAAAACACAAAAAACAAGATATCAATATGGAATCTTTGTTCAACCATGGAAAAGTTCAACTGTAAAGCTATTAATAATACAAAATGAAAAATTTGCCGAAGATCTAAAGAATTATTCCCTCCAGATCAATAAAATGTTATTTCGAATTTTCAAACTATATCCAATGGCAAAATGGATGAATCACACAAGATCTATAAACATATACATAGGGTCACAAAATTATTCAAAGCATGTAGCAATGCAGGTAAATCTGAGATAATCAGAAATTTCTCTAGCTTGCATGAAAAAAATACTGTGCATTAGGCGGAACATCAAAAATAGACATTCACAGGTTGTATCTTATGGTGCATAACAAAAGGAAAGTAGCAAATGCCATCAGTAGTTACTTCCACCATAAAGAAGCTAAGTTTGTTAAATTCAGCCAATACAATGGAGCAAATTAGACCTCGAGTTTGATAAACTATACAGATTCCTAAGTTTTACCCAATTTTCCCTGACTTTAATCTGCCTCCTCATTATAACATGTCTATCTTGCAGAGATTTATCAGAAATTTTCATCGCAGAGATAGAAATCAAGATTTTTTCAAGGTTTGATGCAGACGTGTGCAAATTTATCCCGTTATGGAAAATATGATGTTTCATACAGATACTCATAACTCAAATAAAATATCTACTCAGAATAGTACGTGGATACCCCATGCTTGTCAATCCTTTCATCTACTAGCCTCCTAGCATCCTTTCTATAAAACGAAACAGCAAAGCTCAAAGCTCACAAGCCAAAATCCATCCGCATAAAATTCTTCACGTAAACCAGTAAATACTCACATAATTCAAGCCCTCAAGCCGACTACTCCTGCGTGATGGCCACTTCCGATTATTTGAAAAGCACTGCGGCCATGGTGTGCTCGCGAGCGAACCGGTGAGAACCCTCGGCGCCTTCCAAGCGCATGATAGCACACTGCACTCATACCGCACGCTCGTATCGCCCTTTGATAGCGTGCAAAGACTAACGCATTCCACCGATACTGCGCATTCCACCAACCCTCAATAAATCTATTTTAAACCCGGCAAAGCAAGAAGCCAACGAGATATGGAAACAATAAGCCAATAGAAAGAGCGGCAAACCCTACCAGACATCGACGGCGCAGAAGCCATAGCTGAAACAGGAAACAAGAAATCTCATCGACTCGCCAACAAGTACAAGACGAAGAACTGCAGAGCCAGCAGAGAACGATGATCTGCCTCGATTCAAAAGCTGCTTCGATTACTATATCAGAACGCGATTCGCGTGGAGCTGAACGGGTGGGAATTAGGATAGTAAGAACCGAGCAAGAAGGTGAGCGGCGGAGGAAGGGATAACGAGAACGAGCGACCACACAAAACCCGCACCTGAGGATTTTTTTACCTTTCGCTCTCTCTTTCTCTCTCTCTTTCTCTCTCTAGAAATCGGAGGCTCTAAGAGAGATAAACCTTTTGGTAGCGGAGGATATTTCGGGAAGAGAAGGTGAGCTTGCATTTTCCACATCATCAGTATTATATTAGTTTTTTAAATAAATTTAAATAGACAGTTGTTTTTCTAAATGCCAAAATTACCCTCAATCATTTCTCGAAAGGATTGCAAGGACCGAAGACGGCCCGGATCTAAGGAATAGAGGTGGCAAACAGGTATTGGGGTAGGGTTGGGATTACTTTTGAAATTAGTCTGCGCTTAACACATCTGATCCCCATCTGATCCATTTGTTGAATGGGTTAAAAATTTAGAGCTGAACTTGACCCAAGAAAACCCAACAAGCTAACTCGGTTGAGTTCAAAGAGCAAGTGCGAGCAGTCAGCAAGTGTAAGCTAGTTGGTCGATGATGAGGGTCATGGCTAGGGCAAGTGGGTGAGGGCAAACAACGAGCATGAGTGCGAACATCGAGAGTGAGGCCAAGCAACAAGCTGCGAGCACGTGTGTTAACGTGATTGTGAGCGCGACGAGCGACAGACAAGTCAAACGAGAAGTGTTCGGGTTCACGAGTTAACTTGAACCCAACCAAATATTTCAATCGAGTCGAAAAATTAAACCCAAACCTGACTTGTTTCTTAAATGGGTCGACCCGAACTCAAAATTCTCAAGTCGAGCCCGAGTGAAGTTTTCGGATTGCATCATATATTGACACCCTACTAAGCGCGGTCGGGAAGCACATGTCAATGTGAGAGATTATGTGCCTATTTGTAGAAAGTAAATTTTTATATGGAAAAATTTATGACAAAATATTGACAGGCTATGCTGTTATTTAAATAATTTTTAAATTATTATTATATAAAAATTTTGATTCATTATCCATAAGGCAAATTCGGTAAACTATTTTAATCTTAAGTATTGATATATCATCAAAAAACTATATTGATCAGGCCCAAATTTTGAAGCAAAATTGAGATGTAAGCTTCCAAAATTAAATTTGAGATCATCCAAACTTCGATTATAGCAAACTCATAGTCGAACTGAACGTCTCGGAAAGATGAACCCATCAACACCAAACACAAGCTAGATTCGAGCCCAAATGATCCCAAATCAAGGGTCCAAATCATATTTGAACTGCTCAAAGCTCAATTTGGAATACCAAGTGAACTCTAAAGATGACATTCTTATAATGAAATCAAGCGGCTCGACGAGACAAATCCAACGAGCCCAAGATCACTGAATTTTGATATCATTAAGGCATTCAAATCACCAGTAAAATGTCCACGATCAAGGGGATCAATATCAGCCATTCATTCAAACCACTCTTATATTGACATTGATCATCCACATATTTACAAGCCATGTCACTCCAAAAAACTATAAATAGCCCCCATTTTTCTCGTAAGAGAAAGAGGAAGAAGGAAGAAGGAAGAGAATGGAGGAATTTTGGAGCTCTCTTGCCGCAGACCACCGCTCGAGTTGTTCTTGATCACCACCGGAGTTCTACCCGACCACCATTGGAGTTCTTCCTGACCACCGCCGAAGTTCTGCGTGACCATTGCTGGAGTTCTTCCCGACCACCAATGGAGTTTTGCCTGACCACCACTGGAGTTCTTCTCGGCCACAGTTCGCAGTATTCAAGGTTATTTTAGTTAGCTTGGGGACCAAATATATTAGTAAAATGTTATCAAATATTTGAGGTCAATGGTTATAAATTCCAAACAAAAAATTGGTGTGAAGGTAGGAAGACAGAAAATTCAGACGTATGTGTAAGAGGGAACACCCATACAGGGGATGATTCTGAATACTACGAGGTATTTCAAGAAATATTAGAGGTTGAATATCCCGGTCAGAGGAATATTGTGTATCTCTTAAATTGTGAATGGTTTGATCCAGTACCAAATAGAGGCACGAAAGTTCATCCAAATTACGGTATAACAGAAATAAAGCGGGCTAGGAGATATGCAAAGTTTGATCCTTTCATCATTGCTAGTCAGGCAACTCAAATCTATTATGCTAACTATCCAAGCGGAATACGAGGCAAACAAAATTGGCTGGTAGTTATGAAGACAAAATCAAGGAGAGTAATTGAGAAAACCACCTCAATACCATCAACACATCAAGAAGAATTTATGTCTAATTTAAAAAATCTCCCAATCAATGAAGATGACCAAATCAGAATTAATGAGAGCGAGTTGCAGTTAGAGGAGGTAGATCTAACCATAGAGGAAAATAATGATGAATCTGATAGCAATGGGAGTGTATCATCTTATGTAAGTGAATCAATAAATGATGAGTTAACAACATAAGGTAACTTAAATTTTTTTTAGCTATTGCACTGCATTTTATTTTACTTCACTGCATTTTACTTCATTGCATTTTACTTCACTGCATTTTTTTAGCTACTGCACTGCGTCATTTTTTTTAAATTTTTGTTATAACTCATATTTCTAATATATTTTTTTATTTATGTGCAGATGGCTTCAGGTGAGGAGCCTAATAGAGGATTGATAAAAAATATTTTTAACAGGCGCACTAAGAAGAGTACAGCTGGACCACCTAAGCCACTACGTACTGAGGGGACCACCTCTGCTCAGGCTGCTACACAGCCTCAGCCTGCTACACAGCCTTTACCCTGTAAAACCCCTCCAAAGCTGATTTTTTTAGTGCAGTTCGTCCGTACGAACTGGCTTTAGTACGGGACGAACTGAAGAAATCTGTCAATTTCGTCTGTACGAACCTGGAAGGGTCGGGACGATCCGTCTGGACAAAATTTGTCCAGAGAGCAAGTCGTCCGGACGCTATTTAATTTCGTCTGGACGAAATTCTGCCAGAGAGCAAATCGTCCGGGACGAATTTTGGATCGTCCGGGACGATCAGTGTTGATAAATATCCGATAGAGATATTTTTGGATTCATTTGAAGAGAGAGAAAGTGAAGGCACGAGAGAAAGAGAAGGAAAGAGAAGGAAAGAAAGGAAAAGCTTGGTTTTGGAGCCCGCGGAGCGCTTTTCGTCCGACGACGTAGTTGGAAGATTTGTTCGTCTTGCAGTAAGGAATCTGAATCCTATTTCTAATTTCAAAGATTTCGAGTTTTGATATTTCTGTGCTCAGATTTGTGTTTCCGTTACCGAAAAACGCGCATAATTTTGTATTGACAAAAGTTTTACCGCACAACTTTTGATATGTTTCTGATATGATATTTCTGCGTGATTTGAGAATTTTCTGTAAAGTTTTTACCTGGTATTTTGAGATCTGTGCGATTTTTATCAAATAGAAAATTATATGGCTGTTGGAAATTATTACTTCAGTACAAGTAAAGCTTTGTAACGTTGTTTTACACGATTTCTGATAATTTGGTGATTTTCGGAATCTGTGATTTCTGTGTAAATTCTGTATACTGCCATTATGCCGCTGATTTCTCGTACGACCTCTGATTTTCTGAATTGATGATTTGAATGATTGAATATACATACGAATGTGAATATATAATTGAATTATTGTTATTGTTATTGAAAGACAAGTGAAGACTGGTTGAACCGTTGGTTGGAGATTGACTTGATCTGTACAGGATGGTGGGCCGACGGGCTTTCCTTTAAAAAAGGTTTGGCGATATCCTCTATTGATCATTGATATAACGATTGGGAGTCATAAGGAGATTATTATGCCGACGGGCGGCCGACGGGCACAAAGTGACGACTCTTATTGAGCCAACGGATAAACAACAGCACTATGGATTATCGACTCGAAAAACGCCTTAATAGGCAGTGATTGTACTTGTTCAGTAAGACTACTGTACTGAATTGCATGTGTACCATATTGACCTATTTATCGCATTATGGATTCATGGATTTATTGATATCGACGGATTTGTACTGAAATTTATTTATTGACGGATTTACGAATTTTCTGTACGATTTCATTGATATTCGCATTATTTCACTGAGCATTGACACTGCTACTGATATGGATATCGATATTGCATTGACTTATTGATACTATGAACATGGATACTATTGATTCATTGATACTAATTTATTGATATTGACTCATTGATACTGACTCATTGATACTATCGTTTCATTGATACACCGTATTGAACTGCTACATGTGATTCATTGACTGATATGGAATAGGTTTTACTATATTGATTTGATTTCAATCGTTCTTACGATGTATTGGTTTGATTTTGACTAGAGATGATTGATTTGATCGATTTTATTGACACAATATTGATTTAACGGTTATTATCGAGACGATAATTTTCTTCTATTGATTTGATTAGATTCTTACGAGATGTATCGTATGTACTGGTTTATTGAGCTTTATGGATTTCTTCCTACTGTTTATCGATTATTCTACCGTTGACTATGGATTTTATCGATCACGCATTGATTACTGATTTTTCCGTATCTGCATAGATTCCCTGATCATGTGCAATTGACTGTTATGGATTTGATTGACTGACATGCATATTGTTTCAGTACCGTGCTTTGATTTCAGTTGTAGGCTTTGGTGACCTGCTGGGCTATTTAAGCTCATTATATGTGGTTAACATTTCAGGTCATAGCAAGGGAGCAAGAAGTGACGGTTGATCAAGACTGTCAGACGAATCCTTTCACTATGGATGCCTGGGGCGTCACATACCCACTCATGGAAGCGATAGCCCGCAGTTTTACTCACAAGACCCCTGATTTCCTTCACTAGATCCCGGTCAGAGTACTCCTTTCTACCCATACTACACACCCCCATCGTATGCTGGTGCCCCTCCTACTTATCTATTTCCACCATATGCTCCACCATACTATCCCCCACCACCCCATCAGCCTGCTACAGCTGGACCTTCGACAGCAGCTGCAGCAGAGCAGGAGACAGATGGTAGAATGTTGATAGCACATGAGGGTGACACGTACGTACAGTCTCTTTTATTTAAACTAACAAATATTTTTATTTTATATTTTACATTTGTTTCACATAACTTTTTTTTTAGGTTCTACCCATCAAAACAACCGACATATAAAATACGGGACATCATACAGAGCAGGTTTGACGCTCCTTATGTTTCTTGGAAGAAAGTCCCGAAAGAAGTCCGGGAGATGTGGTTTAGAGAGTTTGAGGTATTTTTGGATTTTAGTTTTTATATTAAATGATTTATTCTTTCTTACTTAAGTTAATAATCTTATATATTATATATCATATGTATTTGATTGCAGAAAGAGTTTTGTTGGCTGCCCCAACACAATGACAGGATTAGAAAGAATTTTGAGAAGCGTGGGTCTACTCAGATGCGCGACATGTTCACAGATATTAGAAAGTCTGGGAAGCGACCATTATGGATTGGAGAGGTTATATGGGCTGAGTTGAATGCAGCTTGGGGCAGCGAAGAGTACAGTAGGAGGAGGGATCAAAATCGACAGAACAGAGCTTCTGATGTTGGTGGGTTGGGTAGTTCACTTCATACAGGCGGCTCTGTTCCACATACTGAGCACAGGCGTCATTTGGTAATGAATTTTAAATATTTTTTAAAATTATTCTTTAATCTGTATTAATAAAATTATCTTAATTCAAACAGAAAGAGATGCTTGGTAGAGAACCAACTCCTGTTGAATTGCATAGTCGCACTCATAAGCGACGGGAGGATCAACAATGGATTGATGAGAGATCAAGAAAAGTCCATGTAAGTATATTTTTATATATGTTTAATAATTTATAAGTTTTAGTTTAACTATATATATTTATATTCTACTTTCACAGGAGGATTATACACGGTTTCGAGAGACTCATGCCGCATCAGGTGAGGGCTCTTCTGGCGGCTCTGTGGAGTATTCTGAGTATCGCATCTGGTCGCATGCCGTCGGAGGAATGCAGCATGGTAGAGTATATGGCTTAGGTGCGCAAGCTCAGGCATACGAGGGGATGACCTCCTCTACTGTATCCAGCTTCGCATCCAGTTCTCATGACTCCTTACAAGCTCAACAAATAAGTGCCCTTCAAGCTGAGCCAGAACAAGTAAAGAAATCACAAGCTGATTGACAAGCTCAGCTGCAAGCACAGATTCAAACAAGTATGGAGCAACATAATCAGTTGTTGGATGATATGCGCAAGATGAGGGATCAGCTGAGTGGAAAAGACGTAGCTCCACCCGAGGAGTCCACGGAGTCAGAGTAGTTTAATTTAGTTTACATGAACTTGTTTATTTCTGTAAACATGTGTTATTGAACAGTTTCTTTTAATATGATGTTTTTTGTTGATTGTTACTATTGAACAATTTCTTTTAATGCTATAAATTGTTGTGAAACTGTTGTGAATTTGTTATAAAATGTTGATCTGTTGAAATGTTACTATTAAAATGTTATGGAATTGATATTTGTATAGGTTTGCAGGTGTGAAAATTTGATTGTTGGCTGGGAAGGCAATTTTTTTTGTCAATGCTACAGGTTTCCGGCGGATTTTGCGTCGGAACTTCGCCGGAAAGGACGATACAACGAATTGTATCGAACATACCGACGCCTTCGTTCCGTCGGAAACTACCGGCGCACATTCCGGCGACTTGTCCGCCGCTTATCTCCGGCGAAGAATTTGCGTCGCAAACAAAATCGTGGGTTGTCTACGACAAACTTGCGGCGTTTTGTCGCCGGAATTAATCGGTTTGAAGTCGTCGGCATATCCGATTTTTTGCGCCGGTTATGCGTCGGAAAGTGCGCCGGAAAGTTTTCGGCGCATTATATTCGTCGGAAAAAATTTATCGACGCGACCTAAACCGGCGTACTAATTTCTGCCGGAACGTGCGCCGGAAACTTATCTTTCCGTCGTATTTCTTTGTTTTCCGGCAGATTTGGTCCGCCGGTAATGACGTGTTTTCCTGTAGTAAGAGTTCTTCCCGACCACCATCGAAGTTCTGCCCTATCACCGTTGGAATTTTTCCCGACCACTGCATGAGTTTCTTTCTGACCATCTTTGGAGTTTCTTCCCGACCACCACCAGATTTCCTTTTCAACCACTGCCTTACTTCTGCCCGTTCATCAATCATCGTCAGATTTTTATCAGATTATTCAATATGTTGTAATTCCGACATTTCCAAATAGAGGGGCGAATCAAACTTTGTAATCTATCCAAACTTAGTGGAATTTTCTTATTTGGGTTAGGCCTCATGTTTTTTCCTTTTTGGATTTTCTACGTAAAAAAGTTTATGTTGTTTCTCTCTCTAAACTATTTGTTTGTGTGCCAGACATACGTACATTGTTTAGACGCTATATTTTTTTTTTACTTTATTGCAGACATCTTGATTAAGAAAATAAAGGAATTGGTCTCCTAATTTTTTTTGAAAGATTAAAGTAGTTTAGAACTGTATAAAAATATTAATTCCATCTTGAATCTTTAAATGATTATCAAATTAATCCTACTCTATAATGATTTAGATCTATGTGTAAAAAGTTAATGGACTAAAATGTAAGGTTAAATAGTCAGTGATTATTTGATCCTTCGTAAAGAATCAAATGACAATTTTATTACTATTTACACTTATTATTTCATTAATTTTATATATTATTTTAATAAATTTTAATTACTAATTATAATTATAATTATCAAATTGATTAATTAAATATTCTATTATTAACTAATTATTTGATTAATATTTACACTACTAATAATCTAATTAAGTATTTATATTTTAAATTATATCAATTAAGCTAATTAAATTAATGACTAATTAAGAATTAATCTGATCCTCATGGCTCGTTGCCGTTCGCGTGAGTTAGGGCTTCCCTATTCGGCTTCACTGGTTCGTGTGGGGAGCTTCGAACGAGTCGCTTGCCATTGCCTTTCTCTGTCTAGGGTTTGCTTATGCTCTTCTGCATTTCTTCGTTGCTGATCTGCTTCGCGTGCAGTAGAGTTCTGAAAGAGTCGAAGCTTTTCAGCCTCCTCCTCCGACGTTGTTCCTGTCGGATCGGAAGTCGCGTCGGGGCTCGCCGCGAAGGTAACAATAGTTCTCCCCTTTCGCGCTTCTTCAGTCGGATTTACGAAATCCTCTGAAAAGTCGGATTTACGAAATCCGGGATTTAGGGGAAAAATGGCGAAAACTACGTGAAGTAGAAATTATACTTACCGTGAGATTTAGCTTTGCATTTTTTGGAGTTTGGCAGGATTTGGCTCAAATCTTGCCTAAATCTGCTGCATCCAAAAAGGCCCTCAGTTTAGAGTTCGGGAGTTGTAAAATTCAATTCTGGCTTAACAATTGACTTAATTAATCGTACCCATATGAATATGATTCATATAAATAGAATAATGGTATATTAGTTTACTCATTTAAAAAAGGGAAAAAAACTCCCCTTGTATTGTAGCATCAACAATATAGACCATAATTGTCAGAAAATCAAAATAACAACAAAACATTAATGATAAGCTTTAGTAGCGATAGTAATCTACTTGTAGATTACTAGTAGAATAATTTTGCCATAAAATAAGCAACACTTAAAAGAACTTTATTAGAAATGAAATTAAAATATTGGCTAATTTTCGTGCTTGAAGTTAGAAATTTTTTTTTGGAAGAATAATAAGATTTGGTCAACAAGAAAAAAAAAAAAAAAAAAAAAAAAAAAAATATATATATATATATATATATATATATTAAAGCATATTTTCATTAGAAACCAATTGAATGAGAGTCATATTTTGACAGTCTTATGAACTCTTTCTTATACAAGGGCTTACTACGTAGAGGCTGATGTTTAGTCTTTTTGCTTATATTCAATTAGGTTAGGTCCATCAAATTATGATAAGAATTTGAACCATGTTGAACTAAAATCCGACACATCCTAGACAATAAACAAGTTAGATGGGCCGTGTTTGGGTTTGGGTTTAGTGTTTTGCATTACAATAAATTGGTTGAGTTCAAATTAATTATTTTTTTGATAGATCAATTTCAGGTATCTGACCTGCCAATTCAAATTAACAATTTTGATGCTGGGATGCTTTATCCATATTAAGTAGCCCTAAAAAAGGCATGCACAATGAAATTCTAAAATCTTACATAAATGTATGACTTAAAAATTAGTATAACTTTCATTAAATAAAACTTTTATTGTTCATTACAAATGACATGATTATACCCTACAATTAGGGTAATCTAAATATAATTTAGCATCCATAATCTATTGGCCTTAGGCTGACAACTATACATGCTTGTTGGGCCACCCATGCATGTTAGCCACTCGACACTTACTCAAACTTATGCAGACTCATCACCGGGAGTGAAGCAATTGTGAGATAAACTCATCTGGAAACATATGCATTCCAACATTAAAAATTCCATAGAAAAGTCCAATATGTCATAAATGAATGCATCAACTTTAACATGGAATTTATGGGATTATTTAATGAAGTAAATATGACAACAATTTTTTTTTTCATAACATTCATTCTAACATGCCATTCGTTGGCATCATATCATTCACTTAATCATTCGGGCACAAATTTCTTTTAAGGCCGAGCCTTGAAATCTTTCACCTCATTGTTAGAGAGTTGGTGCCTTCTTAGTATTGACAACTGCCATTTTATGTAAATATTTTCACATGGACTTATTTTCCCATTGCATTATGCTCATTTCAATTATATTTAAGCTAAGTACATGTCATACAAGCATGCCATTTCATGCATTTAAGGCTTTAACTCATAATGTATGAATACATATATATCATGCATGTTTATGTTGTTCAACTAGGAAGAGAACTAGAGAAATATATAAGCATATAAGAAATCTAACATCTATCTGTCACAAGTCTCCTACCTCAACTGTATGCTCGAAGTTTTGCTAATAATCCTTGGTCTCTTCAAGTTGTTGCCTGGCAGTCGGTAGTAGGGGTGCAGACAAGTTAAGCTGGATCGCGAGCTAACTCGAGCTTGAGCCATTTACGAGCTCATGAGCCAAGTTTAATGATTTTCGAGCTTCAGTTCGAGTAGCATTTTGAGCTCGTGAATTATTTGAGCCCAAGTTAGATCATAGCACTGCTCGACTCGGCAACCTGTTGAGCAGCTTGGATAGTCGGTCCATGACTATGCGTATTCATTCAACCAATATGTTAAGTATTATATTCTAGGGTTAGAACAAATGATAACTCAAATTCGAAGTAGCGAATGGCTAAAGGGTTTCGTTCGGAGGCAGAGCTTCTCCTTCCTTTTTTTCAATTCCGTTCCAGGTTTCCAACAACCAGTTAGTGCCGTTCGTTTGAAGCTTCCACCGAATGCCGAGGAAGACTGTATCCAGTAGCACAACATCGAATTTTCTCAGGTATTTTTTTTTATCTCTAATCTTGTTTCTCATGCTATGTTTCTTCCATCTTTTCCAAGAAATAACCCTTCATCCGCTTAATCTCATGAGCTCGTTTTTCAGTGGCACAAGTCGAGCTTGAGCTCAAGCTCCCCTTTTGAGTTCTACTTGAGTTTGAGCTAGAGATTTGATTGGCGAGTCAAGCTCGAGGCATGACTTGAGCTCAACTCGACTCGGTTTCACTCCTAGTCGTTAGTCTCTTTAGTACTATAGTCTATGGTCCATGCCTTAGTTTTAGCAATTTGCTCCTTGAAAGTCTTTGCACATCTTATAGTGACATGTTGGGAGAAATCCACTATTCCGCTAATTGCGGCATAAAATGCCCCTAGGTTTGCCAATTATGATTTGCATATGCCATAACCTTTTGTTTTCTTTTCCTAATGGTCGCTTTCCTACACAGTTGCTTCACATGCATTTTTCTAGCCCATCCAACTCACTTAGTTCACATTCTCTACTAATGTAGATTGGTATGTAAGAAAGTAGAATAACAAGCTATGCAAATTGTGTCGTCGGTCATTGCAAATCTTGATGGTAACTTGAGCCAAGAAAGTCTTAGGGGAACTCTTTGTAGCATCATGCCCGTATGCTTGGCAAAGGTTAGCTTGTTTGGCCAAGTTATCTTGTTGGCATAGAGCTTGTACGCCTAAATTTGGTTAGCTTCTATGATTAAAAGTAGCTTGCATCGGCCTTATTCTCGTTAGGGCATGTACGGCTCATACCTCGTCCATTAGGATAAAACGTGTCTCTGTTATGAATCACATATGCTCAACCATTGGCTCGTGCCCAACAGAACATGCTAGCAATCGAGAATTTATGATTTTTTTTCTTTATAGATTTAAATGAGAATTTGACTCTTAACAAGACGCACTGCATAAAAAAGATTCATGTAGCTGATCCCACGTAGTAGGATAAAGGCTTGATGATGATGATGATGATGATAATGATGTTTTTGTTGTATAGTGTGTATCATCACCATTGCCTCCTTCCAACTCGCAATCGAAGAATTGCTTCAATTATGCCATAAAGTTGCTCTTCTTCTCATCATTTGCCTTTGTCTTAATATCCATTGACCATCCATCAATATGACACAACATGAGAGGTCATTATTACATGCCTGATGGATATTTCACACTGCATATATAAAACAACAACAACATCAAGCCTTTATCCCACTACATGGGATTGGCTACATGAATCATTTTTCTCCATTATGTTATGTTAAGATAAAAAATGTCATTTCTAATATTTTCTAAGTCTCTTTAGGCCTCTATCTATCTTAACAAAGGCCAAATCTAATACATATATTCTCCTAACCGGGTCATTAGAAGGATGACGTTTTATGTGACCAAACCATCTAAGGCGACTCTTTATAATCTTAGCTGCCACTGGAGCTACTCCAACATTTTCACATATATTCTCATTTCGCATTTTATCTCTAGGAGTAAAGCCATTAGTTCACCTGAGCATCCTCATCATGCAACACTTAAACTTAAGTATATGTTGCTCTTTTAATGTCCAAAATTATGCGTCATAAAGCATTGCAAGCCTTACCACCAGGTATAAAATGTTAATTTGTACTCCAGGTTAAGTTGAGCTCAATATTTATGAAACAATTTATTTTCCAAAGATTTTGATTTGTATTTACTTTCAATAATGTGAAATGAAGATTCTTTAGGAAACATAGTCTAAATTTTCTTCTTCTTTTTTCCTTATGCTAAAATATTTCTCTTTTTTCTAGTTGTTTTATGGCTCATGAAAGTTAGATTATAAACCCCAAAACTGTGGAACATTTTAAAACTCACCATCAGATTTGTACGCTTGGATTAGGTTAGTTTAGACATTATTAAGTCAAGTGGGAAATATGTTGCAAGATACCTGACAATCATGTCCAATTGACTTCATATGGCTAATGTAATTGTGTAATTGCTTGATGATTACGACCAATACAATTGTTGAATGTTCAATTAACTCCATTTGAATTTTGTGATTATGCAATGTTCTATGATTATAACTAAGACAACGGTGGGATATTTGATCTCCTTTGAAAACTATAACTATACAAAATTGGCACGATCACGTAATTTGAGATTTCTTGCTAATGTGGATCACTCAACGATTAACTTAGAGATTAAAACTAAAACATCTCGTTGAAGCCTAAAATAAGCACCCGTCACACTGGGGGCAACAAATTGATGGATTTCTTATAGAAATTAATTCTTATGGACTAGAAAGAATCTTAATTTCTATTTGTGTAGGTTCTTACCCTGTTAGATTTTTCAGTAAATAATCTGAGGAGCCTTTAGTTCTTGTCCCTTTTATTATACCCTCTACAATAATATACTCTCTCTGGTTTCTAATTATTATAAATCATTAATAGCTAAAGTATTTGCATCGCATGTTGTTTTCTAAGACTTCTCTCTTCATATCTTTCCTAATTATCATAGTTTTTACATCTAAACTAATTTTTATAATAAATCTTCTTATTTTTTTATCTTTTCTTTCACATTTTGATTCCACAACTAACTATTTTTATTATTATGAGCTTTCCCTTTGATACTCCAAGCACATCTTGTGCAAAATTCTTGAAGTATCTTTTCTCTTTCTCTCTCTCTCTCTCTCTCTCTCTCATTTCTTGTTCCAAAACAATAGTTTAAAATTTATCAAGATTCTTTATTCCCTCACTTTCTCTCTTTTTCATATTTTTTTGACTTGACTCTTGGCTTATTGTGATCTCGAGTAATTCCATGGTTATGCTGTAAATAGCAAGTTCTAGTCATATTATCTTTCTAGTGAGCATTGATTTCATGGGCCTTATAAGGAAAAGGACTTTCACCAATCAAGAGTAAGGTCAAGCTTTAGCCAATAAGTTCATCCCTCATAAGAACAATGCCAACAGGAGTTTGTGAGGTTGGAGCATCTCTGACAAAGTGAAGAGTACTTTGGTATGAAGGTGCAAAATATTATTGTTGAGTTGCTATGCTTGTCCTAGCTTCAAAGGTTGTATTTGTTCATGAACTAGTATAGGGACATCATTTGGATCCTCCTACTCCTCTATTTGCTGCTCCTGAGCCATTGTAGAGTCAAAATGCCACTCATGATTACGATGCACAAGCTCATTCATTTGTAAGTGAGCCGAGCTGGCTCGAGCTCTATTCGATAAAAACAAATATAATATTAAATGAGCTCGAGTTTGAGCTTGAGCTTGATGAGGACGCTCAGCTTGCGAGCCGGCTTGTAATAATAGAACTAATATGTTTTTTTAAATAAACCAAATCTTTTTTCTCTAAAAAAAAATTGTTATTACTGCTGGGATTTGAAAAAAAAATACAAAAAGCTGCCTAGCATTAATGAAACTGCTGTGAAGCCGCCAAGCATTAATGAAATTGCATCAGTGTTTTTTGGGAAAATAAACTGCAGCAATTTAAAAGAAGAATAAGTTAAAAAAATATTGTGATTATATATATATTTCTTCTCTTCTCACGCAACAACCATGCAACCTCCTTCTCCCACACACAAGAATATGTGATCTTCCTCTCCTATAGTGAAGCCAGGAGTTCACGAGCTACTCGTGAACTTGTTTTTACCACTACGACCTCGCTTTTTGAGCTCTACTTGAGTTTGAGCTCATGATTTGACCTGCTATTCGAGCTCGAGTTAGGCATGACTCGAGCTTGATTCAATTCGACTCGTTTACACCCCTAAACAAGATTGCAGGTAGTGGTCCATCAAGTTGGACAAATCGACTATTCATGTACCTTGCTAGGGGTGGAAATATCTTAGATTTTAAGAGGAACAAATGCTTGCAAGGTGTAGACCATCTTTCTTATTTTCATGGCTACAAATATTGAAAAATGATTAATTCTTGTATATTTGTTCCTAATATATTTTTTTTCACGTGACCATTATTTAATTAATAGTTTTCAAAGTTAGAAATTTTCAAGAATACCTATGATCCTTTTGTATAACTAGAGGTGTAAGGTCCCTAATGAAATATACACAAATTCAAATAATTCTTTCTCTTGTCATGACATCAGAGCTCATGGTTAATGTAATCACAACCAGTACCTACTGATGTATGAAGAATATAATTGCCAAAGGACCGTTTGTCCCGGCAGCTATTATTAGCCTTAGGTGGATAGCAACCAGTGCCCATCATTTGTTTTCACCGCAAGAAGGCTTACCCCTTGTTGCTTACACTAAGCAACAATGCCAAAATATAATTTTTTTTTCTCATAGAAGAATGTCTTTTATATCATAAGTTATAGGCCAATCAAATGGGTTTAACCAATATATAGTGGGTGGTATCAAAACCTTCAATTTTTATTCACATTGAATGGAAGATATTACATTGTTTTGTTCCATATTGGAAAATGTTTTCTTGACGGAAATGGAAAGCCGAGTCATCTTATTGGCCCATATTGAAGATTCCTCAGTCATGTTGTGTGGAACCTACAATGTTTCTATCAATAGACAAATATATATGGGATGTGATAAAGCAAACATATTCTAAGGTGCATGATTTTGCCTTAAAGGTACCTTTTTATTTATTGAATATTATAACAAAAAAAAAAAGTCCTGAACTCGATTGCTAACATTGTATCAGAATGAGGTGTAGTGATGCTGCTATGTTACAAACTTTTGTAGAAGTAAGAAGGTTTATAAATTCTTAGTTGGATTGAATGCTAAATTTGGCCAAGTATGTATACAAATACTTGGAAAACTCCATTTCCAATTTAAATGAAGTTTTTTTTACTATTAGAAGTGAAGATGGGTGATGCGGTTATATGTTAGAAATGCCACCGGTTAGTGAAAGTGGTGTGCCCTAATTGTTGATCCTACAACAAACACAAGTAGAAATGAGCCTCACAAACCCAAATTGGGTCCACCATGGTCCACTAGTTGAGAATGTATCTTTTGCAATTATTGTAAAAAGGCAGGACATACGAAATACATAGTGGAAACTTCAAGGGAAACCACATCTAACAAAAACAAGCCTCCATATCAAAATCAGTCTAGGCATCATCAAACCAATGCTACTATCGAAGAAAAAATGACAACAAAAATGGGACTGAAGAAACTTCACATCTTCTTGATAGCATTTAACAAACTAATTAATACATGTTAAATAGTTTAATTAGGTGAGTATTCCACTTCATACCTCTCATGTGCTCCCAAAAATTGTTCAGACATAAATTGGATAATGGGCATAGGAGCAACCGACCAAATGGAAAAATTTTCAACCAATTTCTATTCCTATATATCTTGTCTAGGAAACTAGAAAATAAAAATAGTTGATGAACCTTAGCTATTATTGCTGGGAGGGATCTATAAACCCTATTCATTGATAGTTGTTTTTTACGCACTTAAATTATTGATGTATCTTTTATCTATTCAAAACTAACATTTGACCTAAATTGAACTATTGTATTTCATCTTGTTGTTTATTTCATGATCAAACCACGAGAAAGATGATTGGGTGTGCTAAGAATGGAAAACACTCTCTTATCTAGACATAAATAGTAATGATCATGTTTCGTAATCCCATTTAGTTCCATTGTATTTGACTACATAAATGCTAAACAAATTTAGTTCCATTGTATTCAAATGGGTAATCGACCTTTTGGTGTATTGCAATCCATGTTCCCGTCTCATTTGATAAAATAAAAATTGAAAAGCTTCTGTGTAAGTTGTGTCAAATGGTCAAACACCATAGAGTATCATATCGCATAAGTCACTCAAAAATCTCAGTGCCTTTTTACCTAGTACAAATTAATTTGTGTGGGTACCATCCCGTATAATTAATATTATTATAATCAAATTGTTTGCTACCTTCATAGATGATTGCTTACACACAATTTGACCTTTTCTCATGAAAAATGAAATTGACATAAGTTCAATCCTATCTATATTTTGTAAATGATATTTACCCAAATTGCCACTAATATTTGATGTATTAGATCTGATAATGGGAGCGAATAGTTTAATCAAGTTTTATCCTCCTTTTTTTGGGCAAAAAATGCATCATCCATGAATCTTCATGTCTTGACACCCCACAATAAAATGGGGTCGCAACAGGAAAAAATTATCATCTTTTTTTCTCTTTTCAGTTATGGAAGCAAGTCATTGTTGGGGTTCAGTGGGCTAAAATGACAGCAATTTAATTTGGTTCCCTTTTTATTTGAAAGCACAGGAATTGTCTCCACCCATAGTGGAATCCACTTGGTCAAATAATCAGGGTCGTCTCAACATAATGAGGGCATATCCATGGGTAGTAAATCTCAACATATTTGTTCTGAATAGCCCTATAAATACATGGGGATTATACAATGCTTAGTGATTGGAAGGTATGTTTTATTGACCTAAGTAGACGTCAAAAGACTTGGGAGTTATCTTGGCCTATATGGGTTGAAGGATATTGACTAGCGGCTTGATCTTGTTGGTGACACTTGCAATGCATAGTGAGTATTGTAGGTGCCTTTCAAATGGTAGAATCTATTGGAATAATATTAACTGGCTCAGGTTGGGTTGTGCCCCAAGTAGATTTAGGTTTCATTTGAGACGGCTTTTTACTATTTTTTAAAATAATTTTTAGTACAAAAATTTCTAATTCTAAAATTTTTTACACTAAAAAACTGTTTTATGAAGTAATAAGAAAGCCATCCCAAAAGAAGCCTTTGTGGCTCAATGTGAATAGGAAGCCTTAGTGGTAGTAGAATAATTAATATTAGGATGTTGTCCCCATACATGTTTAATATACTTTGCATGTGTTATAATTTTTTCTCCTATGAGCACATTGATACCTATCATTGATGTATTCAAGTTTATACGACTCCACCTCCGTTTCAATTTCTCAGAATATGATGTTAATTAACTTGGTCATAATGACCGATCAGGTTGGTAATGTCATCTCAATGATGATCTAATGATGCAGATATTCTCGAGGCTTGAGAAGTTGTAGAAGCCACTGAAGAATATTTGGACAATTATAACTTCGTTGAGATGGCAATTTTGTTGAGTTAGCTATTTCTTCTTGCCATGAATTGCCCACCTTACCTAGTTATTGGAGCACTTCTCATCAGGGCCTACAATAAACACTCCCTATTTGGGGGAAGTGATTGATGGATTAAATTTATTGTTGTATATGGAAATATTTTTTTCTAACAGATAATTTCATCTACCCTTCACTAATTTATGTTGCAAATTGAAGAATAGTTAAGTTTTACAAGCATACAAAATGATTTATATTTTGATTGTTTTTAAATTCTGAGCTCTACTATGGTTTCATACTCCATCTCAGAACTCAGATGCTGTTTTCACAGCTTACCAACTTTTCACGACAACTTTCAGCTTTTTGCACTGTGGATTCTTAAGGCGTACCCTTTCTTACAACACTATTTTATGATGCTTTTCCCTCACCATGCTATTACCACATGAACAGTTGTTAGACTCGGATAGGAAACACTTGTAGATCTCAAGTTTTTCCTATCAATTTTCGGAAAACAGCGAGATTTCTCCAAAAAATCCACACAAGAACACGAAAACAGTAGATAATTTGTATTATTTGATGAAAAGGAAGCGGAAAATACCAAGATACAATTGATCCTCTATTCGAGAGGAGGATCGATCTCTCCCAATCTCTAGACACCGCTAGAGCCCAAAGGAAAACCTAAATCTTGGAGATCTCAAATTTCAGCCAAATTCAAGATGCCATAACCCTAGAAAAACAAACTATTTAATGCATACAATTCAAAAGGAAATTTCTAAACAGTCCCTACATTCAAATTTCCCTACCAAATCCCTCAAAAATCCTTCCTAAATTGCTCTGCTGGCACGTTCGGATCACCCGATCTTCGCAGGAGGAGGAGATACCACCTCTATTTCGCAAGCCAGTCCCGTATGGACTGGTCCAGTGGACCGGTCTAACAGACTTCCCTTCAATAGTTGAAATCAACACTCTTATAGTACACATTACGGTGAGATTGGTGAGCAAAGCATCATGGATGTGGCTTGGTCTTGAACCCATGTTTCATCAGATTGGAAGTCCCATGCATTTCTGTTTAGAACTGTGGTTGTTGAACTGTCATTGATCTCATGTAAAAAGGTCCCGAGATTGAATAAGAAAACTCCAGTTTATCTTTGGTTTTTATTCATCGCAAGTTATACGCATATCTTCCCTTATATGGTAATACCCACTGACACAATCATTCATCACATTCATGATGATTCAAATGACAGAATCTGCTTGTGCATGCTTGAACTGAGATGTGTATGCTAGCATTAGTTTGAAGTGCTTGTTCTGTTTGAATTAATTATGGGGTTGATCCATTGATGCCTTACATAATCTATTATTTTCTTCTGGGCTTGACAATTGAGACTTTATTATGAAGTCTATTCTTTGATTTTTTTTTTTTTTTTTGGTTTTGGAGAACTTGAGTCCCACAATCTTGTATGATTCTTAACGCCAGAAGAGATTTTCTCCAGACGTTGCATTTTTTTCCCACAATCTTGTATGATTCTTAACACCTTACTAATTTGCTCAATTTTGCCATTGTTTGTTTCTCTACTATCGGAAAATTCCTCAATGTAAGTTAAAAAAAAGACTTATAATTGAATTTTAACATCAATCCATAATAATACACTTAAGAAAGATAGAAATAGGCCTAAAATGATTTAGTTAGAAAGTATTAAAATATTTTTTTTAATCAGATTTAAATGAGAATTTTATTCTTAATAGGACACAATGAAGAAAAAGAATTGAAGCCGTCAATCCCATGTAGTAGGATAAAGACTTAATGATGTTGATGTTGAAGATGATAAATGCTCTTTGTTTCTGATCATATGATATCATAGATTTCATGATATTGCATCTTTCAAGTATATCTCATCAATTCCCAGAGTGAATTATTTAGTGTTATTGTCATTCTTTCTTCAAATCATGAATAAATGGAAGACTGGGGTGTTGTGTTTTGTATTTTCTCCACCAGACCAGTTTCAATTCTATCCTTGTCAGTAACCTGTTAGCTGTTAAAAGAAGTTAGAATTGCATAATTTTTATTGAATTGAGTAATTTATTGATACACGTGTATCCATATATTGGGAAGGGTAGAGAGCAATGAAGAAAAATATAATAAATGTGAATCTTTTCAATAATAAATATTAAACAATACAACAACAACAACAACATCAAGCCTTTGTCCCACTACATGGGGTCGGTATTGAACTTGAATCCTTTTTCTCCATTGTGTCTTGTTAAAAGCCAAATTCTCGTTTAAATCTAATAAAAAAAATCATTTATAATATTTTCTAATCAAGTTTTTTTATGTCTGCCTCTACCATTCCATTCTTAACAAATGTCAAATCTAATACCTATACTTTTCTAACCGGGTCATCTGAAGACCGTCATTTTATGTAACCAAATCATCTATGCCGACTCTCTCTAATCTTATCACTCTCCGGAACTACTCCAACCTTTTCACGTATATACTCATTAGATAATATTAATATAATGACATTAAAACTCTAACAACTATAACATTAACTTGGTTTTCCTTGCTTGAAACTTACTGATCTTCCATGAGATAGATTATTCCATTTTCATCAACTTTCAACGGCTCTCTCCTGTAAGTTTTTACTGAATTGGCTAATTTCTTTCAGGAATCGACATGAAAGTTAAAATATTGAAATGGCATGCGGTGGCTTCATGGACATGGGATGCGCAGGATGAGACCTGTGGAATATGCAGAATGGCATTTGATGGCTGTTGTCCTGACTGTAAGTTTCCCGGCGACGATTGTCCGCTGATCTGGGGAGCCTGCAACCATGCCTTCCACCTTCACTGCATTCTGAAATGGGTGAACTCGCAAACCACACAGCCTCATTGTCCAATGTGCCGCAGAGAGTGGCAATTCAAAGCTTAGGTAATGCTTTTGATGATCTTTTACTTATATTTCTAAGCTGCTTCCTTTCTGGAGGAGGCATTAAGAGCTTTTATTGCTTGAATGGTTTAAAATTTGCATTATGGAATTTTGTTATATGTTTCATAGCTTTGAATTCTTGTTTCAAAGAGCTTAGTTATTTTCTTTGAAGGTTTGTCGATAGTAGCAGCTTGAAATTCTTAGTGGGCCCCACTACACAGGTGGGGCCTACATTTATGAGCAGTGTTGATATAGTGTTGATATACTGGTAAAAAAAAATCAATGTAATTAGAACGGTCAGATGTCAGTATAGTGATGCCTTACAAGCAAGATTAGTTATTCTATGCAGATGTTGAACATCGGTCGGAGACCAATCAGAATGTGCCATGTCATCTATGTGTTCGGTATCATGACTTGGTACAGCTCAGTACCACTCGATACCACGGTTCGGTACTGATAACATGACGCATTTTGGTTGGTCTTTAGATTACGTTATGCATTCGGTCTCCGCACATAATAATTTCTCTATAAGCAATGAGATATGCAGCGGTGGTGATGATAATTTGGATTGTGATTTTATCTTTTTAATTCAGATTTTGTTTGAGATGATTTTCTTACTGCTTCTTAAAATAGTTTTATAGTTGAAAAAAAATATTTTTTTACTAAAATATTTGAAAGCCGCCCAAGCGAAGCCTTAATAATAAACTATATTCTTTAAAAAAAAGTAATTAAATAGCATCAGAAATATAAATAATTTAAATTATTGATATCCAGCATGTATTTGAAAATTATATTTATTTTGAAAGCAATGTAATACCTATTTAATAACTGATATTCCCTTATTTTTTACTACATAAATAATTGAAATAAAAAAATAGTAAAGTCTTAATATATTAAGCATTTGAAATATTTTTAATGAAAAATAATTAATAGTATGTTTATTTAATTTATCATTAGGATTAAAAACAACTAAAATGAAAATGCTATATATTTGAACTGCTGCGTTCTTATGGTGATCTTAGTTAAATTATACAAATGAGCGATTGGTGTAGTTCATCCTTCACATATATTTAGAACAAAAAATAATAATAAAAAAAAAAGTTTAGATATTATCTATATAAAGCCTTAATTAATCATAATGGAATGAAGGTAGTTGCAAGTTAAAAGGATTAAGAAGTGCTTAAGAGTTCATTGTTTAATTAACAAGAGCATTAATTAAAAATGAGTTATAAAAGCAATAATGTTAGTATTCTAAATAATTTAAATAATTAATATTAAACATATTATAATGATTAATTAATTTTTGTTATTTTAAATTCATTTAGGTACAATTTATAAAACTAAAGATGTATTTTTAAATTTAAAATTTAAAAGGAATTTCATAATTGCCGACCCCACGTAATGGAATAAAAGTTTCATGTTGTTGTTGTATTGATGTTAAAAACATATTTGCAAAAGCATTATATTCCCATTTTTATTTTAGTAAGATCTAAAACTGCTGAATTACTAATATCTAAAACAAATAAATAAATTATGCAATTACAAAAATGAATTGTAGGTTAAAAAGGAAAAAAATCAAGGGATTGATGACAAAAAAAAGTTTTTCTGAATCTACACTTGCTAGAGAGGAGTTTTTTTTTTTTTTTGAGGGAGCAGGGTATCCATTCGTTGTCACCCCCGAAAAAGGGTTTGACAGCGTGACTAATCTTCAGCTGACCTAGAAGAGGCACCCAATCCAGAAATCTCTTGACCCGCATTTGATTGGACCTCACTTAACAGGCGCTGCCACTCGAGTGGAATCGTGCACGGGTTGAGGATTCCCAACTATACTCGCCAACCAACCAAACTAAACAACGGCGGGTAAGAGTAAAAGATTTGAGTAATCTGCTTATATATAGTACCTAATACAGACAAATCTTGAATGTCCAATATAATATTTTTGGTACAAAAAAATATAAATGTAACATAAAAGCAGCTCACAAACAACATATGTAGTTCATAAACCAACCTTAAAAAATAACATCACATTTATTCCCAGCTTTTTAAACCTTGAGGAAAGTTCAACGGCTAGTTTTTTGGTTATATATCTGTGAAAGCCAAAAGAGTGGAGGAAAATAAATAGGGAAAAACCTCTTCAGTTAGTCGGCAAACTGATTCAGTCGGTGAATAGTACTCCTTGCAATTCTATTGCCAGGATCGACCTTGAGAACTGCCCTCAAATCCTCAGCACCAAGCCTGTATTTTTCAGAGCTCTCATAAAGAAGAGCTCGTTGTATGAGCACTGAGACGTTAGTGCTGTCATGATCCAGCACCTGCAATGCATGTGAGATTAAGTTTTTGGTTGTTTAGATTGAAAGAAAGGCTTCATTTGAGATGGCTTTCTTACTGCTTCATAAAGCAACTTTGTAGTACAAAAATTAAAAATTTTATACTAGAAGGCTGTTTTAAGAAGCATAAAAAAAGCTGTCCCAAACGAAAACAAAGTGAGAGCAAATTAATTCATTGTGAATCTTTGAAGATTAGCTTATGTTGTAAAAGAATAATGAAGCATATATCTCTACCAAGGACAGGTAATGGCAATGAAACTCATGCTTGCTATTGCTTATCAACTTCTTCTTATTAAAGTGAATCTCTTCCTATAAATGTGATGAGGGAAGAAGAAGTAGCGATATGCCGAAAATCGTTTGTTAGAGAATCATATCATATATGAACATATCATTTATCTTTCTTGATAGTCAACATGGCGTAGTTTATTACCTTTACTATGGAATGTCATTTATAAGATAAGGGGGTGGAGGTAGGGCTAATGAGGAGCTGAATAGTTGCATGCTTTGGCATGCTCCTGAAAAATAGAAGGCCTCTGATAAGAAGTTGCCCCCTGATGAGAGAAGTATTTTTTTTTTACATGTTTGATATACCCCAACAGTCTCAACATCAAATACCTTCTTCATCTTGAAATCGAGGAGAAAGGTTGCCCCGCGATGGGACTTGTGGTCATTCATTTGAAGGTTGAGTCTGATACAACAACAATAACATCGAGCATTTGTCCCACTACGTGGGGTCGGCTGCATGAATCCTTTTTCGTCATTATGTCCCGTTAAAAGTCAAATTCTCATTTAAATCTAATAAAGAAAGATGATTTCTAATATTTTCTAACCAAGTCTTTTTAGTCTACCTCTACATTTCTTAACATAAGTCAAATCTAATATCTCAACTTTCCTAACCGACATCAGAATGCCTCCGTTTAATGTGACCAAATCATCTAAGGGGACTCTCTCTAATCTTATCTTCCACATGAGCTACTCCACCTTTTCATGTATATGCTCATTTCGTATCCTATCTCTAAGGGTAAAGCCACTCATCCACCTAAGCTGGAATGATTTGTCTTTTTCATGACTTCTGTTACTTTGAGATGAATAATGGATGTTATCCTTCTAAAAACAGGCTTTCAAGCTCATCAAATTTTCAAATACTGCCTACTTTAGAGCACCCAACTCAATTCGAGAATATCCTTAAAATCACAAGTTTGTCTCATGCTCATCATTATCACCAAGGTATTCAAAAAACACAGTCGAGGGACGAAGATCATACCCATCTTTGTCATCTTTCTTCATCAATTGGCTTTGCCATGAGCATATCTATTGGAGTTTTCATCTTTTTAAGAACACCCAAATACCCAAATGAGGGCAAATTAACCTCCCCAAAAGATGTAACTTAGATGGAAGAACTCTCTTCACAGATTAAATTCTCAACCATCCCATTCTACATGAATTCAAAGTATCAATCATTGATCAATATGAATACTCCACTGAGTACTATGAACGCATTGACCATTTCTGAGTGATCATGTGAATGCAACTTATCAGGTCTTTATGCTAAGTCTTTCCAGCTAGAATTAAAGGAAGGGCAAGGTAGATCATTATTTTAGTCACTTTGCATAATGCTTTATAAGGAGCTACAATGAATTGGCATGACTCTCTATGGACTAATTCATAGCCAACCAACACATTATAAATAAAATTTTCCATCTTTTGGGGAAAGGTCAAGGGTAGGGGAATCACTTTGAGATTTCTTTCAATGTTTCATTAATTATGCTCGTCAAATTCTGGGAGTCGACCCTGAGCTCATGTATGGGGCTTTTCTCGAGGGTCTTTGCCTAGAGCCATTTTTGTCTAACTTTACAAGACATATTACTTGATCTTATCCTAAGCTCATATGATGTGGTGAGACCCAAATCACTCTTGTTCATGTAATTGAGCTTCATCATCAACAAATTTCCCAAAAGTGAAATAAGTGAAGGGATAAATATGAGGGATTAGCAATTGGGTCAACGGTCAACCTTCTTAATGTTGTAAGAGTGAGCAATTAAAATATAAAAAATTTCTACACCACAAACAACAAAAGCATAAAAAAGATTGAGAATACACATAACTTAATGGGCGAAATCAATATTATGGTAGGAGGACTATTTCTTTTTGCCCTTCCAAAAGAGTCACCTTTGAAACAGACTTGATCCAATCATACAATTCTCTTAAGAATATTTAACCTTAAAGAGATTTGATCTCCTCATCAAGATCCTTTGATAAAAGATGTTGGGATAGAGGAACTCTATTATATTGTCGAAGGGATTCTCATTAACAATAGGATTTATATTGATGATATATTCTACTCCATCTTTCTTAATATCTATCTCACAAGAATAGTCCATGCTGTCATGGGCCCTCTATATGGCATTCAACGGCCATTAAGTTAGAACTTAAGGCACCATCCCTCATCCCTCTATATGTCACGCTATGTAACTTTCATTAGCAAATCAAGCACACCATTCAATTTATGGATGTCAAATTAAAGTTCTCATATAATGCATTCTTTGGTAGATTATTATAATTTATTTATGGTTATTCTGTGTCAGTGCCTCGCATAAAGCTCAAGTTTCCTACTATACTGGTATCAGAATAGTCGAAGGTGGAGATCGGGTGGCCCAATCCTACCATCACCTAATCTAACCTTAAGCACCCATAACTCTAATCCTCAAGATGATAATTCTCTTTGTAGGGCTTTCCTAAGCAAATTAAATCATTCCTCATAAAGGTTGTTCAAGTTAGATTTCTTCTCACCCATGAGATCCAACACATTCAACACAACTCCCTATAAGCATATTTTGGCATCTCTAATAGGAGTCTTATAATACACAATGTTCATTTGCTTTATTAAAGTTCCCTTTTATACATAGTTTACTTCAAAAACCTACTTGTTTATTAGTCTAGGATGAAGTTGCTATTAACACAAGTTTTCCTCAAGTAACTTGTATAGTTTTGTTCTTTCACCTCTAGGCGACTATATGGCCTTAACCCCGATAAGGCAAAATTAATTGAAGGTAGATCAAATCTTTGCAATCACAAATTTATATTTACACATCTACAATACGTCTTGACAATGTTCAAGCAATCCTTGACACATTCCAACATAAATTCCTTCCTCCAATATTGATGAAAGTAGTGGTCATTGAGGTATTAATCCATGTTATGGCCCAAAAAAATTTCTTCCTATAGTATTGATTAAATTTATGTTCATTGTTGCATTAGACTATGCTACAAAATCTAGGCAAACACTTCTGTTCAATCTGGAATAAAATTGTGGCCACATAAGCATTATCCCAATTTTATGATATTTGGGTTGAAAGCTTAGTGTTTGAGATTGCCTCTACTGCCTTGACATCAAATGAGCAATGCAAAGAAAATATGGAATTCAATTAAAAAATATGGATTATTATCTAACTACTAAACATAAATTAAATAAGATAATAAATAAATCATGAATAAATTTTCATGCAATCATAAAACATAAATAAATATCAACAAACTTGTTCATTAGAAAATAAAAAAAAAGTATCAAATCAACATACAAATTCAATAATAATAGATTAATTAATTAAAAAACTAGGAAAAAAAAAACTTGCACAGATAAGAAACATTCTATGGGAAACAAACTTAGAACAGCCACTTAGTTCTAGGATTCAAAACCTATATTAGCCCCAACCTCCTTCAAACTCACTATCCTCAAGGGCTAAGAAGGTGTGCTCACAGAGTCTCGCCAACGTGTCAACTATTTGATGACTGAGAATGAGAAGAATATAATGTGTTCATAACTTATAGAGGCTCATGTGAGCTAAGATTTGGTTGCACCCTTGCTCAGGCAAGCAATCGTGGGCGCTAGGGAGACAGAGTGGTGGAGTTCAACCGTGTGGAATTAGAGGTTAAATTGGAGAAATAAGTGATGGGAATTGGGAAAATATCCTAGACCAATAAATAAATATATAATAATATGTTATAAAATAAATTATATTTAATTAAATTTAATTAAATAATACTCAAGCTATCATCAAGCTTAATGTCAAGCTTTGAAAAAGTTTCTTGTTGAATAACAAACAACTTTGTTTATAATAGTAAATAAAAGAATTGAATTATGTTCAAGCTTAATTCATTTAGCCCAAGTGCATTTAAAAAGAGTTTAGTTTAATTATTGACTTAAATGAGTATTAATCAAGTCAAGCTCAAGTTGTTCATCGAGTGCATTGGTTCCCTTAAAGCCCTCTACTTATGCCATTTAGGTGATCATCGATATATTGATGAAGAGTGTGGATTTCCTTCCAATATGACAATCCTCATATGTTGATTGATTATCTTAGTTGGCTGACGACAAAATTGTTCAACTTCATAATGTACTCAACACTATAATCTCTGATCGAGACAATCATTTTGTGTCTAGGCAATGACAGGTAGTGTAATAAGCAAGAGGACTTGACGATCAATTTCAACATTACCTTTCATCCTCAAATTGGTAGACAATTCAAACAAACAATACATATCCTAAAAAAATTACTTTGAATGTGCATCCTTAACTTCGGGAGAAATTGGGAGCAGAGTAGCACCTTCCTTTGTTCAAGTTCACTTACAATAATAGCTATCAATCAAGTATTGGCATGACTCCATTCAAAGCACTTTATTGTAAGAAGTGCATATCATTTTTATGATGGACTGAATTAGTAGAACGCGCACTTTTAAAGCCTCAAATACTAGATCAGACAATAGAAAAGATCAAAACAATTTGGGAATTATTCATAGTTGAATGAATATTTAATATGTTCAATGGATTTGCTTAATCATGCTATACTTTGGTGTGACCTTATAGTTGAATGAATCTAATGGAAAGTGGTGTGACCCATGAAAACTTTACATGGAATATTGAATGAGTTTGCCAAACCATTACAATTTACTTGCGTCATATGGTTGAATGATTAATGTGTTATGTGAAAGACCGCAGGCCAGATACTTGTTTGCATTCAGACTTCTTCATTTAATGAACCATGCATCTTAATCTTGATGCTAATCATTGCATTGTTGTCTTTAATATTTTAAGCAATTTTCACTGAGTTATCCATACCTTTATTGTTTATATCTCTGGGTCTGAAAAAACCATATGATAGCTTCCCCAATAACTCTTTGGTTATGTAAGTCTATAGTCCGAACAACTTATTGAGTTATTGTCTAAACTATATAAGCAATTGTGGATTTGTTTAGTTTTCCTCAACTGTAATGGATTCTAGTCTAGTTTTCCTCTACTGTAATGGATTAGTGAATTGGTTTGCATCGGCCAAGTAGAAAACTCTAGAATCTAGAGTTTATCAACTTAAGGCTTGAAGAGTATGCTAAACCATTCATATTAGGATTCAGGTGTGGTGAATCCATTCGATAAAATCGAATTGATGTGAGTTGAAATTGTTGAATGAAGAACCAAATTGAGATGAGATGAGTTGCATTCTTCTCAATTTTGGTTTACCTAATCACATCCTTGCCTTGATGGTAATTCAACAGGGGTATGACAATTGCCTCCTTGTTCGAAAAACCAAAAACAAAAACAAAAGCTTTGTCTTTGTGCATCATTACACATCATGAATGCTCAAAAGACAAGAAAAGCTGGCATCAAATCTACTTATCGTTTGCACCACACTGTCCAAATGTCCAAACAAGCAAGGGGAGACGATGTTGAAAAGTCAACTTCAAATAATTTTGTCTACTATCACACTCTCAACTCCAAGTGCCTAATGAGCAAGTAAGATGGCAAAAACAAGGATGCAATGAAGGAAAATAAAGAAGATTGTGGGTATAGGATGTATTTATAAACCACTATTTGTAAAATTAATATATTAAAAAAAAAAGTTCTTTAATGACTTCAAAGGTGAAGAAGCTAGAGTTGAAAATTCTGGTTTATAAGTTAGTTTTGAGGTTAACCTGAAAATGACATAATACAAATATAGTCAACTCGAACCCAACTTGCTTATTAAAAAGGTAAAAAAATCCCACCTAAAACCGACTCGATTAAACCTAAATCTGATTTGTTATCACAGAAAAAGCATTTAATTTGTGTTGAATCAATGTCAACTCATCCTGAAATAAACACAATTATCAAGTTTGAACACATCTTAGAAAAGATAATAAAAAATTAAAATTTTGTATGAGTTTTTCATTAAAAAATAATAATTACTTGATCATTATTTAGGTTGACCCAAACTCGATTAGATACACCAATCTAAATCGATTTTTTTAAGGCATTTAAGTTGACATGAACCCGACTCAAATATTATATGGGTTGAACCAAACCTGTATTTTTTGTGTCTAATTCAATATTGACACCCCCTTTAACTTGTCAAGATGATGTGAAGAAGAAATGGATGAGACTGTTTTTGAGATGTTTGTGTAGCTATTAATTATAAAATAATTGTGTATCTATTAACTGTAGAATAAGGCAATTAGAAATGGTAGGAAAAAGAAGCCTCTCTCTTTTGTGAACTCTCTCTCTCAAGTACAGATATAAAGGCCGTCAATGCGAAACTACTGGCCTGATTAGAATCTATGATTGCAATCTAAAGGTTGAAGGCCTCAATCAATATCTTGTCGTGGTATGTCATCAATCTAAAAGACAACAAGGCATGTTTTTCCACTACCATATCGTTGAGAGTACCAAAATGGCTTCAATCGAAGGACATTTTGATTTAGCATTGATGTTCAAGACGAACCCTACACTTTGCCAAATGTTTTGAACATTTTAATTTTTTTTTCATTTCCTATCACAGAAACTCCTAGCATCCAAACTTAGCCAACCATCACCAGAATTTGATTAAAAAGGAATGAACAGCGAAGCCTAATACATTAAGCGAATAAAAAAACTGTGGGAAAGACTAATGATGATGACCAACATGTCATCTAAGGGCATTAAAGCAGAAGTGTTTGCAATAACACATACCTTTGAGCAATCAGCAATGGCTTTCTTATATTCACCAACTTCTTTGTAACAAGAAGCTCTGCAAATCAAAACCTCATGGGAAGAAGCAGCGTTCCCAGATTTCTCCAACAGCACAAAAGCCCAAGAAAGCCATTTTATCGCATCAGCAAACTGTCCCTGTTTGTAATTGTCCAAACCTTTTGTCTTGGCAGCCGTCGCGGTGATCCCTGCTGGCGGAGGAGGAAGCCCTTCAAGCTCTGTCGTTGTGCCCCCACTGTCGTGCCCTCCAAATTCTGAACCAACATCCCAATCATGGATCTCAGGGATCGGTTGGGTTTCTGATGCAGCTCCAGCTGAAGTAGTCGTTGATGCCATCGGAGAGAAGAACATATTCAATGGGTCAGCACCATCTGCAGCCGGTTGAGGCTTTCCAAAATCATTCCTTTTAGCATTCTGGAAACCTCCGAAAGAGTAATCATTGCCACCATTGATCCGTTGAGGCTTTTGAGCCGTCGGGGCATTCTCGAAAGCACCAAAAGCACCCACACCACCACCACTTCCGGAGGATTTCACTGTGGACAAAGGCACGTTCGATGAGGGCTTCGATGTAAAGTCCATCAATGAACCAAAGGGATCCTGTTTAGAGTTCGAAGCGGCAGCAGGAGCCGATTTTATCGGAGTTCCAATTGCAGGGCCAGATTTAATGAAGGAGGAGAAGTTTTCCGTTGAATTGGAGCTAGGGTTATTTGTTTTTGGGATGGAGCTCTTCAGATCGGCCATAGAAAAGGAGGGATTTTTCGGCGGGGCTGATTTGAGGGGAACGTTCTGGGATGAGCGGCCCTGTCCGATTGCAGATCCGACTAAATCGCTGAACAGGTTAGGGTTCTTGTCTTGGATGCCGAGCTTGGAGGTTGAAGATGTCGAAGAAGACCAACTTCGCCCAAATATGTCACCTGTCATGGAAAGAGAAGGATTCGGAAGGCCAGATCGGTCGGAGGTCACCGGTTGGTGTGTCCACGACGGCCTTGTCGCCGGCGAGGGGGTCCAGGATGGGGCGGCAGGCTTTGAGGTAGAAAAGATGGGATTTGATGAGACAGCGTTCGGGTTGAGCTTCTGGTCCTTGAGGGGGCGAGCGGATGAGGAGCCGCCGGATACGATGCCAAAGTCGAATTGGTAGGAGTCAAAGGAGACGGCGGCGGAGGAGGAAGATGGTGGGGCTCGCTGGGATCCGGATCCGGTGAACGAGTTCATCACGCCGGCGAGATCTCAAGACAGGATGAACTCGAGAGGCTTCGGGACCGCCGGACCGCGATAGGGAGAGCCGACAATCAATGGGCACCGTGAAATGTTTTTATTGAAGATATATGTTTTTTTATTTTTATTTTTTTATCAGTTTGTCCATAAATTATTTATATCTTTTTTTAACTACAGACAGGTGATATTTAATAGATCATTAAATTATATATTTAATTAATTTATCTTTCTTCTGATTTATAATTTGAACTATTATGGATATTAAGTGTCACAATAATAATATTTATTTTTGGAAAGTACATCTCAACTAAGGTTTCGTTTGGGATGGCTTTTTACTGCTTCGTAAAGCAGCTTTCTGGTAAATAAATTTTTTTTTTGTACTTAAAAGCTGCTTTAAGAAGCATTAAGAAAGTCGTCACAAACGAAGCCTAAGAGTGGAAACGAGTTGAGTCATCCTTGATTTAAGTTTGAACTTGATTAATTAATCGAGCTCGAGCTTTATTTATGAATTTGAGTTGGCGTCATTTATTACGTAAAAAGAAAATGATTATAATTTGAGCATATTTTAAACATAATGATAAAAAATTTGGTAAATTAAAATAAAAATAATATAGAATGGGTTAGTATAAAATATGGAGATATAGTTTTTGTAAATCATTTTTAATAAGTTTGTACTTAAAATTTTGAATATTAATAATATTAATATATTTTAAGTACATTTTATATTAATATTTATTTAGAATAAGCCTGCTCGTGAGCTGATGAGTTGAGTCAGACTCGCTCAAACCTGACTCGTTAGTTCATCAAACTCAACTCATTAGCCATTTGTTGAATCAAGCCCGATTCCGCACACTTACACCTTTATTTCTAACTTGTCTTCGAATGCCTGTTGACTATGACTTCGTTTGAGATAGATTGTTTGCTGTTTTTTAAAACAACTTTCTAATATAAAATTTTCTAATTCTAAAAAAAATTATATTAAAAAAGGCTTTAAAAAATAGCAAAGATGCTGCCCCCAAACAAATCCTATATTAGTTCCATTGAGATTGATAAAAAATGAAAATAATATTAGTTGCACAAGCTCTCAAGAGATTTTTCTTACATAGGATTTTCAAAATGAAAGGCCTGAAGTTCTCTCTCAAAGCACTGCTGTTCTTAGAATTTTTTTCTCAAAAATATTTTAGAATTTTTAGAATGATTTATTTATTTATAAACACTTAAAATCAAACCTCAAAATCATCTTTACTTGAAAATATGGTCATATCATATAGTACGATTTGAATATTATACAGTCTAATTGGTTCAAATAGCAAAATATCTTAAAAAGTAAACTCCGTTTGATTGTGAAGGCCTCATTTGGGATAGCTTTCTTACTGTTTTTTACAATAACTTTTATAGTATAAACATTAAAATTTTTGTACTAAAAAACTGTTTTAAGAAGCAACGAAAAAGCAGTCCCAAACGGAGCCTAAAATTGATGTTATAGTGTAATATATCATAGCTTATGTTAGATTAATATTTATCAACCACCTAATTTTTATATATTGTTTAATTAGATTAATTTAAGAAGGTAATCGTATAGTACAATATGAATCATATAGTACAATTAATTCAAAATTTGAATTTGTTTAATTAAGAAAATAATCTTGAAAGGATAGTTTATTTGAACTTAATACTGATCATATAGCACGATATGGTCAAATGCATATTACATAGTATGATTAATATGTATTTTTTTATTAATTTTTAAAGAAAATTTTAGAATTATTTTCACCATTCACTATAGCGTGTGCTGGTTATTTCATATACGTCTTTTACCTATGACATCAGCAATAAATAAAAATAAAATTTATGACTCAATACTCTACTCTTTTGTCGTGCAATTTGAATCACCCTCGACAAGACTTGATGTTTTGGAATTTACTATTTTTTTTGGTGACGAAGAAATGTCAGTTGTCACGCCTGGCTTTGCTCAGCGTGTTTGGTGGTCCGTAAATCTCGGTCAACCTATCGGGCCACCCACGCCACTTTACCCTCAGCCGGCGCTTTGGGGCCCCCACTTAAGTGGTGACTTCCGCTCGAGGGAATCGAACTAGGAATGGGGGTTCCCAACCGAGCACGTCCACCAATCAAGGCAAGGTTTTTATTCATATCATTGCTTGTGATATTTGCAGACAAAGGATTGTGGATGAACGACTGAGATTCAGCTGGGAAGCTGCTATTAGGGGTGTCAATATTTGACACGACACGAAAACCCGACCTGTTTTTCAAACGGGTCGGGTTCGGGTTCGCAGATTCGACCCGTTTGAAAAAAAATTTGGATTTCCCGCCCGCTGCCCCTCCCGCGCTGCCCGCTGCCCAGCGTGCCGTGCGCTGCTGCCCGCGCGCCCGCTGCCGCGCTGCCCACGCCCGCGCAGTAGCCCACTGTCGAACCCGTGCTGCTGCGCTCGCGCCTCGCGCCGTGCAGCGCTCGCTGCCGCGCGGGTTGGGTCGGGTCAACCCGGCAACCCGCCGGGTCGGGTCCGGGTTCAAATTTCTGACCCGTTTGAACCCGGGTCAGTTTCGGGTTCGGGGTCGAACCCCAAATTGACACCCCTAGCTGCTATTACAGAGAGCAGGTGGAGGCTCTGATTCTCTATCAGTGATTGTAGTGGTAAGAATATTACCTTTATCTGATCTGCACAGAACTACTTTAAAGAATCACATGATTAGATGCTGTTAACACAATAATACTATACCTTCCATTACCAATATCGTATTATATATTAAAGACACAAAGCAACAAAGAAGATATTCCTGCGGATACGCCCACTCTCTTTGGTTTTTAATCATTCATAAATTCCATTACACAATAAAACCTCCAAGCTTACAGGTTCTGAAGTATCTGATGCAAGATTTTATTACATGAAGTACTCTTTCTTTATGTTGTTCTCCTCCTCGTATCTCTCCACATATTTCCACCAAATAATTCCCCACCGAAAGTAGTTCATTAATCAATTATACATCGAACTCTCTGATCAATTTATTCTCCTTAATGACCAGTGTCCCTCTATAAAATGGTAAGCTTTGCCACCATCACTTCCATGCAACAAAAGCTTGCTAACTTTTCAAACATTGAACTTCTTCTTCCTTCACTATACAACCTGTAATAAAGATGTCTAATCATCGTCTTGAAAATGTGGGAAGAGATGCCTTTTTCTTACTGGAGAAGGTTCTGAAGGCTCAGCCTGCAGTGATCGATAGTAACGAAGCAGCGAAGAGGTATGGTGGAGTAGTTATAGTTACAACATATCCCCCACCAAAGAGACAGCCAGTGCCCAGGAATCCGCCTGCTACTCGCAAGCTTTCTCGTTGGGGTTTCTAAGCTCTCTTTACTTTAGTAGATGGAGGTTGAAGCAGGTTGTGATCAGTGTAGACTTCTATTTCCTGATGAAGTACTGATGCTAGCTACTTACAAAATATCAATGTTTACTGCTTATCTAAATATGTCTTGTATCTGTGTTTTATAAATATATCGAAAGAGAGAGAGAGAGAGAGAGAGAGGTGTTGCTAAGTACGTAGATATCTTTCATGGGCTCTTTAAATTTTCTATTTTAGTATTTTCAGGCTAATCAGATATGTTTTGTTTTAAATGAAGATGCGCTAAAAGGCTTCTGCACTCTGTAAAAATGTTCATAGGTGCCCTGCTCATTGAGTCAATCCTATGATTCAACTGCTAAGGCTTAGATTTTGTTTGATATAGCTTTTTTTAATGTTTCTAAAGCAATTTTTCGTACAAAAATTTGTGTACTAAAAAGTTGTTTTAGAAAGTAGTAAAAAAACTGTCTCAAATGAAATTTTTCCTCTTAAATGAAATCTATCATGTAAGTTCAAAGTATAAGAAGCTAGTTTTCACAACTTTTAAAGTATGAGATTCTCGGAATCGGAATATGATAACCTATTTTTTCTTTCCTAGTAAAAACAATTTGTTATAGACATGTAGCACTAATGAATCTTCAAAATCTTATACAAATAATCTATTAAATTAAACCTCTTCTTTTGGAAAGAGCAATATGATACTACACACTATTATAAACCGTAATATTTACATTATGTGATTGAAATAATATGATAAATGAATGCTATCTTTAAGTAACGAGTCAAGAGACCAAAGGTTTAGGCAGCCCGATCTACTTCAATGAGTTCCCTCGCAAAAATTTTGACCAAATTTTTTTACTTACTTTTATCATTGTATTTCTTCTTTCTTGGAACTGTGTAGAATCTTCTCTCATGATTTGTATTGTAAATTTGTTGCGCTAGAGTACGACTATGAGCGATGCAGCTATCTTTTGTTTGGCTGCTACTTTCTTGATGTTTTCTCAATATTTTTCAGAAAATTTTGAAATAAAAAGCTATGCTGAACTTTATAAAATGTTATAGTTGTCTCAAACAAACCTTAAATATGTATATTGAAGCAAGAATTTATCTTAGAAATCAAAATTAATTGAGAAAAAATCAATTTTTGCTCTAATTAAATTTGGATTAACATTGACGAGTCAAGATTAGATCAAATCGAAACCAAATCAATCAAACTTGAACCAAGCTACTAATGATCTTGAATCAAAGCTAAATTGACTTGAGAATAAATCATTAACAATTTTAATCAAAATATTGAACTCTAAATTTATTCAAGTTGTATACGTGCAGAGATTAATCATTTAGGGAGAGGGTATTCCTTTATCCTCTTCTTCTTCTTCCCCTCTTTTCAAATTTTTACAATTTTTTTTTCTAGCCGAATCATTATTCTCCCATTCGAAACCAGCCCGTTATGCAATTCTTGATTCAAGTTGTTGTAATGCTGTAGCCTAAGTGTGTAAGCATATTCTAGCCTAGTTATAAAACATACAGGTGGATTTCTCTTAGTCTTTTGCCACAAGTTACTAATGGCCTAAAGAAGATAAAATTTTTAAAAAGAATCCTTTATGACAATTCTTAGTACAAATAAAGAGCTTAGGTAAACATTGTCATTATTATATGATAATATAATCATGCTTAGAGAAGAAAGCAACTAAAAGGTCTTAGTCTCCCACAAGCCAAGTTTTTGAACCTTTGATTTACTTTTATAATATATTGAGTTTTCATCAATTATAATTACTTCTAGCCACTTAATTGTAAACATTAATCAAGTATATTATTATATATATGAATAAACATATATTCATGAGCTATATGAATACAAAAATTATTTCAAAGTTCCATAAAAAACAATGAATATATAGTATATCAACACACTCTTCATCATTACTCGGCTATAGCTATTCAATCACCATCAACTAACTGTACTGTCCTTTGAACATTGCTGTGCAATTATGATTCTCTGGGCAAAGCCGCCCGATTATGATCATACGATCTTCATCGCCCTAATATGAACCTTTTACACCTCTGTTATTCGACTATGATCCTTTAATCATTTTTTCCTAACTAAAATATTTTAACTATTGTCACATGTTTATATCTATTCTCACTTTGTCACTTGACATTGCAAAAAATGTCAATGTATGTCATCACCCCTGAGACCGATGCATGGTATTGACACCACCTATGACTCCCACGTCAGCACCAAGATTTATGCTAAACTTCTTGGTTTCTAATCTCCTCTCATCAAGAGGGGAATGACCAAAAAATGTATAAAAAAAAAACCTCTTGAATATAACACCAATACCATATATGGCTCTTTAAACTTTCATTAAAAAATATGTATTTATATATTTTATTATATATCTACTAGATTATATCAACACATTCTCCAATCGTATGGAATAACATCATTTGTAACTGGTAACAAACATTAGTTAATCTTTCCAACTCGACCATAATTTTTTTCTTTTACAGGCCGTTTTCATATAAAAATTATGGTATCCTTGTAACTTCTCTTTTATCTATTACGTGATGAATTTTTATACAATACTTAGGTGTTAAACTCTCTTTCGCTATTGTCATGAATATTCTGTATGCAATAGCTCCAATTGTTTTAAGTTCTACTGTTCCCACTCCCACTGGTGATCTGTTGCATTATTTGGATAAAACCAAAAAAATATCAAATGGATTGATCATCTTTATTTGGTTTATTTTATTTCTTCTTTGAAGTATCACTTCTGTTGTTGGTTGTTAAAGACAAAAATCACATGATTTTAAGTAATATTGAGGACATATGCATAACACACAATGAACCTATATATTTTGTAGAGAACTCAGTTGGTAACAGATTTTTTTTTTTTTCTGCGGTGACTCATCATAGAATAATTGGCAAGATATGATAGTATAGAATACTATTTTTTTTTTAAAGAAACTATATTAATTAAAAATCCACGATTACAGACACAATAATAGACTAACCAAAACCCAACAGAGTAAGGAAAAGACAAAATACAGCCAGATACAGGGCTCGGTATATGAACTGCCGAGACTTCCAGCACCCCAGAAATCTGGCACGGACCCTCCAAAAGGAAACAGCGGCTGAACCAATGGTTGCCACACGCAGACCAAAGGGACGCGAGCCCCAGCCACATCATAGCACAAAACAACCAGCAAACGACCAAGACCAATAAAACCAAACTACACCAGCACAGAGAGAAAATAGAAATTATCTTCTACGTCGTCCCCTACCACGAAAGCTGCCACGAAATCTACCACGAGAGGCCACATAAATCGGCCTAACAGTAACCAATGAAAAGTCATTTCCAGAATCCGACCCACCACAGAAATTTGGGGAAACAACACCAGCGTCCGAAATTTCAGATCCCGATTCATATTCAGATGAAACATCTAGCCAATTCATCTGGCATCTCAAATCGCTACCAGAAAACTCCCCCAAACGATTAAGCATAGTTTGCAAACCAACCACATTAACAGGAACATTAACAAAATTGTTTGAGCAAACCGAATTAATTTTCACACTATCCTCACAATCAGCAGTCACATTCTCAACCGGATTACAGGCACCCATCACACCCGGCGAAATAGAATCCGAAGCAGGAACTTGAATCGGAGCAACCACATACGGAAGCACAACAACCCCTTCCGAAATACAATTACCAACCAACGAGTTCACCGGCAAAACCTCAAGAGGAGTAAAAGGAATATCATTAGGAGACAACACCATAGCGACACCACCAGACCTTCTCCCAACTTCCGCCCCAGGTCCATCATTCACAGCAACACCAGGATTAACACCATCCAAAATAACATCAACACCCTTAGCAACAGAGGATACCGATCGCTCGGTAACCAAAGGAAAAACATCGGTTTCATTCACAAGAGCAGAATTCCCCCCAACATTCACACAAGAATTAGAAATAGGGACAATTAGAGAAGCAACATTATTCTCAGTTAAAACCAAAGGAACAGAAGGGGAAACAACAACACCAGCTTCATTACCGCTATCAACAATCTTCCTAACACCCAAACTCCCTCCCTCCCCCAACGCAGAGGAAGAAACAAGGTGGGGGTGAAGAATTTTGCAACCAGTTTTCGAATGACCTAAAGAAGAACAGTGAATACAATATTCCGGCAAATCTTCAAAGACAACCGACTGAACATAGCCTGAAATTTCCAGGCCAACCCAGATTTTCTCAGGAAATTTTTTTGACACATCCATTTCTACCAAAACTCTCGCTACAGAGGGTCGCGAACCAGTAGAAGTCGCGTTATCAGTTTTTAAAGGGTTTCCAAAAATCCTACCCAGACCATTAAGGATACGCAAAGCAAACAGATGCGGCCTAAGATTAGGAAAGGAGATCCAAACTGGAACGACAGGAGATTCGAGTTCCACATCTAAAGTATGAAACCACTTAATCATTTTCATGAAACAGTTGTTAACAAAATATGATCGATGGGCAAAAACCCGGCAGTAGTCCAACTCATTGAAAAATTTAATCAAAACATTTCTTTGGTTTAGAACAGTGACAGACACTTTCCCTTTCAATTTGAGATTGAAAAAAAATTTCCTAATGGCTTCCAGCGACGGACGATTCGTAGGGAACTTTCCGACCAGGGAAAACTCAAAAGAAGCAGCTAAAGATTCAATTTCCAACTCAGAAATCCACAAAGAAGGCATGCCTCTAAAAGAAGAAACCTTAAGATCAGGAAAAGACGCAGAACCAGAAGAAGAACCAGAGAGCGCTTCTTTAAAAGATAGAGGAGAAGCAACAGGTAAAAAACCGGGATCTCGGAGACGAGAAGAAGCCATCTAAACAAAAAAACACAAACGAAAGGGAAGAAATTACTTTCCGGCCAGTCGGACGCCGAGCAGAAGCCACGCCGGAGGCGCCGACAGAAAGTTTTAGGGCGAAGCCCTAAAACCCAGAGCTGAGAGCTGAGGCGGAGAAAAAATCGGGGTATAGTATAGAATACTATACCTTCCATTACCATTTAATTAATACAGACTTAAAAAGTTGGTGATTAAAGAAGATATTCCGAAGGATAAGAGCATATGCCCTCCACCTGCTTTGCTTTTGCTTGCAATCATTCATAGATGCTGTAGGGACAATTGGAATCTTGACCTGGACTTACTACCTCTCTTGTTTAGCACTAATTAAAGGAGAGAAATAATTAAACACTCCAAGCCTATAGTTAGGACGTTTAGAAGCATATGATGCCTTATGAAGACTTCACCTTTACGTTTTTCTCCTCCACAAATAATATAGTGATCCTCTATAAAAAGGCAAGCTATGCCACCATCACTGCCATGCAAACAAAGCTTAATTACCAAAGTTTCCAAGGAAGAAATATGAATTCCTTTCCTCCTCCCCTTCCCTCTCACTCTAAAGCTCGTAATATCCAGCCCAAGCCTAAGATGAATGATCATTATCGTCTTGAAAAAGTGGGAAAAGATGGCTTTATGATGCTGGAGAAGATGTTGGAACCTGCAGTGATTGACAGTACCGAAGCAGCGAAGAAGTACGGTGGATTTGTAGTTTCCACGCCAGTTCCCAAAGAACAGCCAAGGCCTAGAAATCCCCCTCGTAAGCTTCCCCGCTGGATTTTCTAAGCTCTCTCTTTAGTGCAGCAACGTAAACACTTATCTATATGTAATAGTATAGGTAGAAGAAGTTGCTCGGCAGTGCAGACTTCAATAAGCGACTTATAATGCATCGATGTATAGCTAAGTAAATATGTGTTATATATTAAGCTTTTGGTAAGTAGATATCGTTCATCATGAGCTATTTGTCTTTCTTTTTCAAATTCTTTTTTGGGATTTTCAGACTGATATATAAGACGCTTTTAAATAAAATAAGATGGGCTAAAAGGCTTATGCACACTATGTAATTAAGGCTTCGTTTGAGACGGCTTTCTTACTGCTTCTTAAAATAATTTTTTAAAAAGCTACTTTAATAAACAGTAAGAAAGCCGTCCCAAACGAAGCCTAAAACTTTAATTAGCTTTCTTGCAGGAACAACTACTTTCAGTTCTATATTGAGCAAAATACTTACAGTGATTAACTTGGAAGAGATTTGAATTTGAAGTGTTGGAAGATTTAATTTGTGTTTGGAAGACAGTTTTTTAACTACTTAAATTTTATCTTTAAAAAAATGTTTTTGAATAAGCAGTTTTGAAGCTGTGAATGAAAAAAAAAAAACAAAAACAAAAAGCTTAAGTTGCCCCAAAAAAAAACATATTTCTTAATTTCTCTACTTATTCCAAATAGTATTCAGTATTTTCTTTTTGTTTAATTTACCCAACCAAGAAGAAAATCTTCTATATATGTTTTAGATCAACCAAACAGATTTTCAGCATTTTTTTTCCACTTTAATTCATTTAATTTCTTTTCATTTTCAAAAAAAATTCAGAAATATATATATAACGTACTCAATGATTATTATTAATTTTTAAAATATTAGCAGCATATATTTAATACAGCTGCAATTAAACTATTATATATAAAAATATTATTATTCAGCTTGTTATATTGGATAAGATAAACAATTTTAGTTTTTTTTTAATAAATAAAATTTATTGTTAATTATATATAATTTAAAGATCCAAAGATCCTAAAGGAATTGGAAGAACTACTTCCAAAGTGAAGAAGATATTCCTATTAGATATATGGCGAGCAAGCATTCAGGCATGCAGTTCTTCTTTCTTCAATCATTAAGAGGTTATTATATTGAGCTATATATATATATATATATATATATATATATATATAATATATATATACTTGTATTAGCTCTCTCTTAGTGGATTATTATTCTGTGCGGATGTCAAATGTTGTCCGGAGACCAATCAGAATGTCCCATGTAACCCTTGTGCTCGGTACTGCTTAGGGTAACGTGGCGTATTCTGGTTGGTCTCCGAACGACGTTCGGCATCCGATCTTCACATAGTTGAAGGAAATATGTAGGAATCAAATCTCCCATTTGATAGGTTCAGAAGTATTGATTTCATGCCTTCGAGGTTGCTGGTAGAACAATTCTCTTCCACCGAAAGTTGTATAAATATTAACGTTTAGAATTGCGTATACAACCCTTGGAATTAAGATAACGAAGAATATTGATCAATATGCATAAGAAGAGAGACATAAAAAGGCTTTTAGATATGTTGAGCCGGTGATGGTAGAGGGAGCACATCTTTTCAGGAAAAGTTCTCTATAGAAGTGGAATCATGAGTCAGGAAAGCTTACATGATGAGCCACCAAAGGGACTATAAATTCCACCATCATGGGCTAGTGCTAAGGCTCATCAATAATTGATACAACACCATCTTGCTTGTTTGAAATCTTAAGATGCATGATCTTCCTATTGAAGACTAAGGATAATTAAGGCAATTTGGTTGACCACCTTAGAAAGCAAGTTTGTCATCTCTGTGATTTGGAGAAAAAATAGTGTCTGGAAGAAGGAATAGTAGCCTAATTTAGTTTTGAATTGGACATAAGGAGTGACATTTATCTTGAGTGAAGAGGAGCATGCCATTTAAAAGTTAATGATAGGTGTTCTCTTCATGATTGTTTTTTTGCAAACTTGAATATTGTCCAATCTCGATCTTACTTTGTAAACAATCGTTATATGAAATTATTTAAGTGATCGTCACTTTTGACATTGATGTGGAATTCCTCATCATCATGATTTGGGTTACATTCCCTAACCTTCGGTCCCATCTCTTCTCTCCCCGTATCCTCCACAGTTTGGGATCTTTATTTGGTTGTCTGTTAAAAACCGACAATGCCACTTTGATTGGCTCACGATTTTTATTGCTCGTGTTCTGGTTGAGTTAGATATCATCAAACATTAGCTCGATAGAGTGTGGTTTGACCTTGAAAATTTTGGGTATATACTTAACATGTTGAAATGGAGAGGATTTCCCTCCCTTTTGTGTTCACTGCAAATCTCTCCGGGGCATTCGAAAGTGGATTGTCATATTCTTCATCCACACTTATAGGAGATTCCCATGATCATCCCCAAGCTTGTGATTGTTGTTGATAATGTTAACAATATTTTAGACCCCAATGGTTATGCTAAAGTTGTTTTTCTAGAAACTGTGAAAAATCTGAATTCTACAGCGGACAATCTACGTTAACTACTATTTTTGCTGTTTTTATTTCTGATACGTTGGTTAGTGAGGGTATTAATTATGCAATGGCTGATAAATCTATGTTAATTCCAGCTTCTAATGCTCTTTGTAATCAATTAGCTTGTACTGCTATGTTGGATTATGTGGATCACCAGTTTGGTGACAACGTTGGGAATAAGTTCTCTGATTTTGTTATTGAGTGCTCCCAGGAGGCACAAAATCCTCATGCCCCTATGTATGCTTCTTTTAATCTTCTTTGATGGGTTAGGATGTCCCTGATAAGTTCCCATAAATAATTTACATGTTTCACCTATAACTAAAGATGCGGTTGTTGATTTGGGTGGTGGGAATTTGCATTATGGTGATCCAATTGGCCATTTTGATTGGATTTGTACTCAATCAGGTGATAACTATGACTGGGGGGTCTTATAACTCTAGTTGTTTCTGGGAGGAAAGTAACTTAAATGTGGTGTAAGTGGATAATAAAGGCTTCATCGTGGGCACTAGAAAGAAAAGCAAGGAAAAAAAAAACAAAAGTTTGTGCACAATTTCAAGTATTTTGTTGGTCAACCTACATGTTCTAATGCTCACTCAAATTAATTCTTATAATGCTTAGTTTTGCTTGCTTGTGTCATTGGGGCTATCTTCTTATGGCTTTGGCTTGTTTTGTTAGGTGTTGGGTGTATTGTATTGTTTGGACTGTCTTGGGTTATTGGTATGCTTCTTTTTTGTTTCTGTTTATTTCCACTAGTCTTGTGAGTATGGTGCTTGGAGTCATAGGTCATGTGGCTATTTTGTTGTTCTTTTGGCACCGGCTGTTTGGCTGGCTCGGCTTTTGGTGGTTGTTTCCTAGTTGTTGCTTGTGGTCTCTGTCCCCCCAAAAAAAACCTATCTTTTATAATAATATTGATGATGATGATGATAAAATAATTGTTAAATTTTCTCTCTTTTTTTAAGGCATGAGTTGAGAAGCATCTAATACTCCAAAAGAATAAATCTACCCTTAGTTGGCATATGTGGTCCAAGAATGCACTCCAAAGCTTTTTTTTTTTGTGGATCTTTTGAAAAATTTTAAAGATAAATTATTATTATTATTATTATTATGTATTAGCTGCTACTACAAGAATAATTTATTTTTCATGGATGACTCAACATAGAATAGTTGGTGTGATATGACAGTATAGAATACTATACCTTCCATTACTATATTGTATTATTAAAAACGTCCTAAAACAACACAGTGTTGGCAAAGAAGATATTCAGAGCACATACGCACATCTTTGTTGCTTCGAATCATTCATAGATATTAATTCTCTTATTCAAAATTTTAGGAGAAAAAACTAACAAAAGAACCTCCAAGCTAACAGTTTCAGAAGCATACGATGCATCCTTTATGCTCTTCTCCTTGTCATATCTCTCTACCAAATAATTCCCCACCGAAAGTAGTTTATTAATTACACACTTATAAACAGTAACATAAAGAGCAGCATCATAATTAAGAGAAAAATTCTATCATTAGAAGGTAATTACGTTTACTCATTAAGGAGCTTTGTTACTATAAATAGGCAATCATTTCCATGTAAACAAACCAAAAAAAGCTTACCAAATTTCCAAAGAACACTAAACTGCAATACTAAGATGTCTAATCGTGGCCTTGAAGATGTGGGAGAAGATGCCTTTGACATACTGGAGAAGCTCTTGAAGGCTCAGCCAGAAGTGATTGATAGTTACCAAGCAGCGAAGAAGTATGGTGGAATAGTTACAGTCACAACGAAGAATCCCCCACGTAAAATGTCTAAGTATGACTACTTTCCCAAGCCACTGCCGAGTAATCCCCCTACATTCAGTAAGCTTTCTCGTTGGCGTTTCTAAGCTCTCTTTGCAAATATATATAGGTAAACGCAGCTATCAGTGTAGACTTTCGATCATTTCCTCATGAAGCACCGATGCTATGTGCTTATAATATATTAATATATATAGTTTGAGAGCTGTTGTTAACTACTTAGATATCGTTCATGAGCTGTTCTAGTTATTTATTTCAGTCTGAGATATATATATTTATATTGGTTAAAACCTATGGAGAGGCCTACACGTTAATATAAAAAGAAAATTAAAAGGTCTTTAAAAGGAACTTCCAGCTCACTAATGCTCGCAAGAGCTACAAAATAAAATAAAAGAAAACCTAAGAGCCGATGGTTCCTTATACTAAGAATTACAAAAATCCCTAAGAATATTCTATGGCTGCAATTAGACAGCACCCAAAAAAAGGAAGAATAAAAGTAAATCAATCAGCACGAACTTCCAGAAAAAAGAGTAGGTAATCCCACACCTACCAAAACAACCTTGAACCGGCGACATCGCAGCAAAAAAGACGAAGACAAACATCCCGCGCGCCTCGAATTCTGCAAAAAAAGAACCTACAACACAAGGGGAAAAAGCCGCAAGTAGGATGTAACCAGTAATGATAAAGATATAAAGTCATGCAGTTGTTATTACGAAAATGAGTTAAGGTAGCAAACCAATTATCGGCCATACTACCAGTAGAAAATGAAGGCGAAATGCTTTTGCTTTGTCAGAGATCGGCTAAAAGGCCTATTCAAGCTCTGCTATCATTCTAAAGAGATACAATAGTCTTGAAGCTATTATCTAAAGGTTACACCAAGTTTTAAAATATGAGATTCTTATTCAGTTTTTCTTTCTCAGTAAAAAAAGACAATTTGTTATCATACTGTACTAAAATTTTGGTAAATTTAATTTAACAAATTCAGCTAAAATTTCATAACACTTGGTTTTTTTTTAATTATTTGATCATGAACCGTTCATTTAGCATTTCAGTGCCTTGATGATCTTAGAATAATGTGATCTTGTATTTATTGGATTTATCTTGTCGAGTTGCATGCTAATTTATTTGATGTTAAGCATGCAAAATTGTTCAATACTTCAAGCAATATGAAGTTTGTAACTTTATTTCAAGTGATTGATTTGAGTTTATTTGGATTCAGATCAAATCACTTTTACTGGTGTTGGGGGTGCCTTGTTAATGCACTCAATTTGACTATAAATTTATTAAAGTTAAAGTTTATAAAATTTTAAATTTAATTCAGGCTAATTAGACATGTTTTGTATAAATGAAGATGCATTAAAAGGCTTCTGCACGCTATAATAATAGCGCTTTAATTAGCTTTCTTAAAGACATGTTCATTGGTACACTGCTCGTTGAGTCAATCATATGACTCAACTGCTAAGATTTAGATTTTGTTTGGGTTAGCTTTCTTAGTTCTTTTTAAAGTTTTTAGTAAAACATTTCTTCCATAAAAAAATTGCTTTAAAAAGTAATAATAAAATTGTCTCAAATGAAACCTTATCTCTTGATTCCATATATATATATATATATATATATTCCCTATCATTCAAGTTCAAAGTATGAGAAGTTTGCACAACTTTTAAAGTTTGAGATTCTTGTGATCAGAATATGATAACCTATTTTATCTTTCTTAGAAAAAAAAAAATTTGTTATGGACATGCAGCACTAATGAGCATTCAAAATCTATTGCAAATAATCTATTAAATATCTTCTTTTTGGAAAGAACCATTGATCCATATCAAAATGCTAACTTATCTAACGTAAAATATACCTTTTAATGCATAAAATTTTCATGATTTATTCACTAGGTTGTTATAAAAGTAAAAATAAAAATTTAAGCATTATATGTGTAAACAGATATATAAAATTAATGGTATGTATGCAAACTCCCTCTATTTACTTACAATATTTTGGAAATTTTGATATATTAATTATCTTTTCAAAAATAATTTTATTGATTATATGTAAATAATATTTTTTTAATTATTAAAAATTAATAATTAATATGTTTGAACTCCCGAGCCATAATTCTAAATAAGCATATAATGGGTCAAAGCTTGTAGCATTAGAAAAGCTTTTGATACTGTCTCAAGAGACTTCCTTCTAGCTAGACTGACTCAAAAAAGTATCTCTAGCAAATTCATCCAATGGGTCAAAGCTTGTATCACTGATGTTAACTTTTCCATCCTTATTAATGATGCGCTCGAAGGTCACTTCCCTTCCTATGGTGATTTGAGATAGGGATGTCCACTGTCCTTATTTGTTTTGCATTGTAATGGACACTTTTTCCACCCTCATTGACAATGGGAACTTTGAAGGCATTGCTATTGATGGTTACAATCTCTCTCACCTCATGTATGTCGATGACCTTCTGAATTTCGGCAAGCCTGATTTAGGCAATTGCAATAAGCTGACTCACATTCTTAGCATTTTTGTGAATGTTTCTAGGCTTCAGGTAAACTATAAGAATAGTTCTATTATTATCCACAACCATATTCTTAATAAGCCTGCTATATGTTAAGCCTGCTATATGTTGTGCATTATATATTACTAATGCTAGTACTAAGATCACTTATTTGGGTGTCCCTATATGTTTCAAAAGGTAGAATATTGCAGACTTCATGCCTTTGATGGAAAGCATCTCGTGTGAGTTATATAATTGGAAAGAAAACCTCCTCTCTTTTGGAGGTCGTTTGCAGTTCCTTAAATTCACTATTCTGAACTCTATAGCATATTGGATCTATGGATCTATTTTACCAAAAATAGTTATTAAGCACATTAGGAAACTCACCTCTAAATTTTTATTTTGTGATGATGTTGTGGGCTCAAGAAAGATGTGTTTGGTTTCCTAGGATAAATTCTATACTCCAAAACATTTAGGTGGTTTGGGACTTCTTTCTATACCTGCTCTTTAATTTGGTTTTAATTGTTATGTTATTTGCAGAATGTATAACTGCAGCACTCGTCTCTCCAAGTGGTTGTTAGCTAGATATTCCTCACCTTGGCGGCCAATGCCCACCTATGATTCTAATTTCTAAAAGTCTATTTGTAAAACTGCAGCCATCATTAAGGCTTCGTTTGGGACGGCTTTTTTATTGCTTTCTAAAACGGAGTTTTAGTACAAACTTTTTTATTTTTGTATTAAAACTCCGTTTTAGAAAGCAATAAAAAAGCCGTCCCAAACGAAGCCTAAGTCTTCTATTCGGTTCAGGATCACCCCTTCCACTCCTATCTCATTTTGTCTGGGACCATTAGTGTTTTGAGGATGGTTTACCTATATTTTTCTTTGCTTATTCAAATGCTATTGTCAAGGATTTCATCTCTGGTAATGCTTGGAATCTCCCTCCTTCTCTGCCACCTGAAGTTGTTAATGCCATCCAATCCATCCTGATTTGTGACAGCTCAGTTTGTTTCCTTACGTGGGGTAATTTGGCTATGGGAACTTTTGGGCATTATGTCAAGGATTATTACAAGGACCTCCCACAGTGTTCTTAGGCAAACTTTATTTGGCACAAGCATTATGTATTACGTTTCTCTGTGTTTGGGTGGTTATGCCTTGTTGGTGGCTTCAACACTACAGATGCTTGATCTGCACAAACTGAATATAACGATTGATTTGAAATGCCCCCTGTTCTCGGAATATGAAGGCACTCATCACCTCTTTTTTGAATGCAATTTCTCATTTTCCATTATTTCATATCTTATTCCTGATTCTGGATGCTTGCTTCTAAGACCCAATACAGCTCATTTCCTATATTGGATTAATGATCTTCCAAACACTTTAGCTGTTGCTAAAAGGCTCTATTATCTATTAACATATTGCTCTATATATTTCATCTGGAGGGAACGAAATGATCGTCATTTTGGAGCAAAAGCTAATAGCATTTTTATCATTACTCTTAAGATTTAGAGAGCTGGTTTTTCTAAAGTAATTTGCAAGTGGCGGAATGGAGTTAACTTGCTGGGATTGCTTTAATCGATATCTTTTTATTGTTGCATGTCTGCCATTTTTGTGTGGCCGGGGGGGGGGGGGGGGTTTGGTGGAGCCATGAACCATGATTTTTACCCGATCTCAAGCTATACCTTTTGGATGGTCTTCAGGCAACTAGGGTATTCTTACTAGGATTCACAAGCTGAGTGATAATTTCTAGTACTTGAGTCCTGGCTCTCAAGGCTCTACAGTTTCTTTAGTTTCCCTTTTGGAGGTTTTATTTGTTTTTCTTCTCTATTTGGGTTGTTTTAGGTTCCTTTTTTTATTCTTTTGGGCTCGGTTTGAGCTTTCTCCCACTTTTTGGTGGACATTTTGGTTTTAACTTGTAATTCTTTTTTTCATCAATATACGGGCTTGTCCCAAATTTTCCCCCAAAAAAAAACGAGCATATAATTCCAAACATTCAGGCCCCATTTTTTTTTTAGGCCCCATAAATCCATCATGGCCAGCAAAAACCTTGTCTCCCACTTCAATCAACAAAAGTATTTTATCAAAAGGCATAACCCTTTCTCCATCTCTTCAAAACTTCCACCATAAAAATATTTTGTGTTTCAGCTAAAAATGGCCACTGAATCTTATCTGCTAATAAAAAAGTATATTTAACCAGTAGCACAAGATACCATCCACATCTTATGTATATAAAGAGAGAGAGAGATACTGAGCAAGAGACAGAGAGAAAGAGAGAGAGGTAGTTCTTTCTCATTTAGAACAGTATCTTAGATGGTTAGGTGCAGACTACAATATGCTACACCTTCAGTAACTAAGCAGAAACATATACATATATGAGTAGTTGTAGTGGTCAAGAGAAGCTTAGAAAGCCAAGCGATAAGGCTTACGAATCTCTTGTTTCCTTGCAAATATAACTCCACCATACCTTTTTGCTGCTTCGTTACTGTCAATAGTACTCACTACTGGCTGCCTCTTAGGCTGAGGAATATTGCTCTGCACAGGCTTTGCAATTACATAGTAATAATCAGAGTACTCTCTTTTGCCATAGTAGTAGCCATAGCTTTGAAGCTGAGCCTTCCTTCTCTTCTCCTCCTCCAAGTACTCCTCCAGTACGTGGAAAGCTTCTTGCCCAACATCTTCAAGGCCATGATTAGACATCTTTGTTGTATTTTGGTGTGGGAGGGAAGGAAGTTTAGTTTTCTTTGGAAACTTGGTAAGCTTTGTTTGTTGTAATGGAAGTAATGGCATTTAGCTAGCTTGCCTTTTATAGAGGAAGAAGTTATTTCAGGTAAATGTTTTACCCCTTTTTTTAGTGGGGAGTGTAAAATAAATTAATAAAATTAAGAGTGTATTTAATAAAAAGTATAACACAATAGATTTGCATACTTAATGTAAAATTCTTACATATTTGCATATCTAACATCCATTTAAGTCTTTATATTTGCTTGCATAATATTTTAATATTGACTTATTTAAAGTAAAGCATATATTTAATTTCATGCATATATATTTAATATGATTTAAAAGATATTATAAAATATAATTAAATATAAATATTTAAGTGTTCTATATATAAATACATATGAATTTTACTTAATTTTTTATTTAGAATTATAATTTTAAATAGTTGGAATTATATTAATTTTCTCTTAATAAAGTAGAGAATAAGTAGAAAGATAATGCTATTGTTTGACTTGGGTCAACACAGGGGAGGATCCAGCTTCTTTTGAGGGTGGGCAAAAAAAATTTTTTGGATGGGGGATGGGCAAAAATGCTTAGGATTGATAAAATGAGGACAAAAATTTTTTTTGAGAGGGGGCAAAATACCTAAAATACCCAAAATATTCCAAACTATTCCCTTTAAAATTAAAAAAAAAAAAAATTAGGGGGGGCATTTGCCCCCCCTCAAGTCAATGGGGATCCGCCCCTGGGTCAACATGAATTGGCTAGTCATAATTCCTTGCATGTCCTTTCTTCCTCTATTTTTTTATTTTATTTTCAACAAAGCATTTGATACTTTTAAAACCCTAAAATGGGAGGTTTGATTCCTATTTATCCTTCATTGCTAAAATCTCATGATTTTATATATATTTCTTCAATCTGCACTCCTATTAATTTTTTTTCATTGATATTAATAAATATTCAAAAGTGTAATAGGAGATAATTGAAAATAATTAATAAAATTAAGCTTGCAAGATGTAATAAAACTTAATTTTATTGATTCCCAAACTTACAGTTAAACAGTAAAACAAAATTATAAAAAAGGAAAATATAAAAACAAAAAAAGAGAAAATTACAATTATTTTTTGAAAGTTGTATATTGTTAATGTATATTTTCTTCAATTTAGATGTTAGATATATAAAACAAAAAATATCACAATTATATTAACTTATTTAAGTAAATAGAAAAAATTAAATGTACGTTAGATATATAAATAAATAAATAATTATATATTAATGTATGTATTTGTGTCATTCCGCAATACATTATGTTACAATTATTAGATAAATATATCATATTTTTAATTAATATTAGCTTTAACTTTTATTTATTAGTCCATTTTTTTAAATGAGGAAATTTAATAAAAACTTTAACTTTAACTTTATTACATTTTTATTTTCTCTTTAATTATTCTTAAATCAAATTTTTTTAGAAAATTTAATTAAAATTCTTGAAAAGAGTTATTAGTGAACTTGATAAAAAAACCAATTTTCTTATTTTTAGAATGCAAGAAAATTGTGATCAAAAGAAAAATCTAAAGCTTTATTAATGGCTTATTTCTTCACATATATAAACCTTCATTAAAGGGAGAGATTATTACTTGTGGAGTCCGAACACGTTGTAATCCTGTTTTTAAATTAACGCATAGGCCCATCAAGGATTTTAACAAAAAAAAAAAAAAAAGTGAACCGTTCGATTTTATGACTGTGAATAGTTAAAGCACAGTTACTATTCACCACTGCGTTTTTACTGTTCACAGTCACAAAACCGAATGATTCTCTGTGTCGGCCAAACTCCGTACATAATAATCTCTCCATTAAAGAGGCTCTATTTTTTCTTATGAGATAATTTTCTTCAAATTTCTATTTGAAAATTTATTAATTCTCTCTAAATAAAGAGGAGAACAAGAAGAAAGAAAAGGTTCTTGTTGACTTGGGTCAACATGAACTGATTAGTCATGATTCCTTGCATGCATTTTCCTTTCTTATATATTTTTGGAAGTTGAGTGAAGTGCTGAAACAAAATACTAAGCAAATATATATCTCAGATAATATGAGAAGAATATATGGTGGTCTCAAAGGCATTAGATGCTTCTGAACCCATAAAATGGGAGGTTTGATTCCTTTTTATCCTTCATTGCTAAGCAAGAGAACTAATAATTAGATGATCTGTGAGAGATTCCAAATACATCTGCATAATTGGAAAAAAAAGAGTTGGCTGATTGTTTGGTCTTATCCATAGGAATATCTTCTTCATCAGTTGCTAAAACTGTTTGTTTTGCTATAAATTTGTATTAATTCACAGTAATGTATACTAGGTCTATTATTCTTTACAATCATATATAGGGGTATCAAAATGAATTTTTGGGTTGGGTTTGAGTCCAACTCAAAATTGACCCGCCCTCGAAGGATCCAATATGAACTCTACTCTATTACACAAAAGAGTAAAAAATTTGAACTTGGACTCAACCCGCCCAAACCTAGATCGACTTGCCCCGACATGCAGACTCGGGCGAGACTGGCAAGGTGAAGCGCGAGCTGCAGGGAGTGAGAGTGTAACAACAGCCCAAACTCTTAATTATCGAGATATTGTCCGCTCTAGGCTAAGAATCTCATGATTTGATTCTTCTGGTATAACTTCCTAGGAGGTCAGCCATCCCAAAATTTCTAGGATGAGCGTGCTATTCCTTCTTCCGGACAATAATTTTTTCTCCAAATCATAGTGATGACAAACTTGCTTTGTAGGGGAGTCAAACAAATTGCCTTAATTATCCTTGGTTTTTAATAGGAAGATCATGCATCTTCAGATTTCAAGCCAACAAGATGGGGTTATATCAATTATTGATGAGCCTTAGCACCAGCCCATGATGTAAGCTTTCCTGACTCATGATTCCACTCCTTTAGAGAACTTTTCCTTAAAAGATGTGCTCCCTCTCCCATCACCTGCTCAACATATCCTAAAGCCTTTTTATGTCTCTCTTCTTAGGCATATTATCGATCGATATTCTTTGATATCTAAATTCTAAGTGTTGTATACGCAGTTCTAGACGTTAATATACAACTTTCGGTGGAAGGGAATTGTTCTACCAGCAACCTCAAAGGCTTGAGATCAATACTTCTCAACCTATCAAATGGGAGATTTGATTCCTCTCTCTCTCTCTCTCTCTCTCTCTCTCTCTCTCTCTCTCTCTCTCTCTCTCTCTCTCTCTCTCTCTCTCTCTCTCTCTCTCTCTCTCTCTCTCTCTCTATATATATATATATATATATATATATATATATATATATATATAACACACACCCTTCAATTAATGCTCATTAAGAGGGGAAATTATTTTGTATGGTCACCGGACTGTCCGAAGGCAGATTAGAGCACGCCACATCACTCGGTACACAGCATTGATATACAGTAAAAAAGTAACATGGCGCACTCTGATTTGCCTCCGGATTCCGTCGGGTAGCTGCACAAAATAATTTTTCTGCTAAAAGAGAGCCAATACAAGCTGACAGTATATATATATATATATTTTGACCACGATTTTGTCAAATCCCTGGGCCTGAAGAGTTGACTTGGTCAAATTGACCATGCCAAGACCCAAGGCCTCTCCCACTCAATTCAATGGGTCGATCTGAATCTGCTGAGCCCAGATTCGGGCCTAGGGTCAACCTGGTTGACCTATTAGGTCCTTTTGAGTCCTAATTTCAATCCTAATCAATTCCATGGCATCTTGACTCAATCCCTCATTCCATTTGACCTAATTGACTGATTTGACCAAGTCAAACATTGACTTGGTCAAATCAAGCCATTAATAGATCATAATAACTTATTTAAAGCCCATTTAAGGCTCTAATTGACTCCCTTTGATTCGAGATTCAAAACCACGGCTATTTTTAATTGTTTTCCGCCTAATTCAATGAGGAGCTGATCTTGGCCGTCCATAATAGGATTAATCTCTTTAAATATCAAAAATTAGGTCAAATTGAGGACTTTTGCTTTTGGTTTCCTTCCTAGCGGCTCTCACCCAGAGAACTCTCGTGTGTGAGATCCCCTAGTTCCCCTCTACCTTCCCTCACTAGAATCCACGGCCAAAAGCTCGCCGAGAAGATCAACGTTCCAAGGCGTCTTGCGACCGATCCAAGGCGTCTCGAAGGGAGATTTCTTCTACAAATAGGAGCGTGGACAGTCTACAAGTGCAACAAGCCTTTAAACGATTTAATTCATCCATTAATCAAGGTGAAAATGCTAACCCTAGTTCACTACACTTAGGTTAAATTAGCGTTCAGTAAAGTGCTTCCCAGACCGTGAAAACGGTCCCCCATGAATGCTCTTCATGCCTATTACCTATGTTTAAAATTTTGTTGAGTTTCGTCGAGTAGATTGGGAGAACGAGGCCAAAAACCCCGTCAAGGCTCGGTTTACGCGTGCATGCGCCTGGGGAGATCGTGACTGTTAATCTCTCGATCAACGGCCACGATCGGTCCACCCCGCGGCTCAGGCTAACCGCGGCACTTGACTCCACGGTCTGGCGGCTGACGCGGCTCGATCTCGACCGCCTGTTTCGCACCGCGCGGATCCAACGGCCAATACACCACACCGATGTGGATTAGTGCCGGGGTCAGCGGCCCTTGATTGCGGCGTGATTGCCACAATCATTGGCGGTGGCACCAATGATTGGCGAAGACCGCGGAACCAATCCGGGCCCCACACGCATACAGCCGCCACCGTTTTGGATTTAAAAGAATTTTTATTTGTTTTTAAACCTTAATTTCTTTAAAAATTCATTATAAATTAAATATGAACCCGAGAAATATGTGCAATACCTCATTTTGTTTGTATTTTCGTCCTCGTTATTTTAAAATTAATTTCATTTAAAAATAATTTATATTTTTTCCATAATTATAAAAAAATTGAAAATACTATTTTAAAAAATATTATTTTAATTATTTTTATTATCATTATATCATTATTATTATTTCTTTAACTATAACACTAAGTAATAATTATTATTTTAAACTATTTATTACTATTTTAACTTTATTTTTATAATAATAATAATAATTATTATTATTATTATTTTATTAAAAAAAAGAAATGTTTTATTTTAAAACTACCACTAATTCACTTTCATAATTATTTTAATATTCATAATAATAATTATCTTAATAGTTTAATTAATGTTTTGTACTTATTCTTATTATTATAATTATTATTTCACTATTTTAAGTTTATTTTAATTATTTATTACTATTTTCTATAATTAGTTATTTTAATTACCTTTTATTGATATTTAATTAATATGTTAATCTACACTACAGGAAAATCACTGATTTTTGGTGAAATTTTCCGGCAGCTTTCCAGCGGTCACATTTCCGGTGGCTTTCTGGCTCATTTTCGGCGGTTTTTCCCAACGGAATTTTACAGCAGAATTTCTGGCGGCTTTTTCACGTTTCTGGCGGCTTTTAAAAATTTAATGAAAATGAATAAAATTTTTACTATTTAAATGATTTAAAAAAATTATTAAAACTTATATTAACAATTTAATTATTTTTCATTTTAAAATTAATTATTTAGTTAATTTTTATTTTATATTAAATATTATTTTTTATTTTAAATTAAATAGTTTCATTTTTTAAAAAATTAAAAGCTAATTGATTTTTACTAAATAGTTTAATTATATTAAATATTATTTTACTATTTAAACGGTTTAAGACGGCCGGTAAGCCGCCGGACAAAATTGCCGCCTGAAAAAACCGCCGGAATTTATTTTCCTACGCGGTTTTTATCGGCGGAATTTTAACCGCCTGAAAACCGCCGCTAAATTACAAAACCGCCGGAAAAGGCTCAATTGCAGTTGGAAATAGCCGCCGGAAATGGGTGATTTTCCTATAGTGCTAAATCTTTAATATTTTAATTAATAATTATTATTATATCTTCACATTCATTTCATAATTCCAGAAACCTTAAAATATTATTTTTTGTCTATTGTTAATAATTATTTTAAATATTACTTATCTTAAATTATTTTTCAAAGCCTTTATTGCATTAAAACTTCCAAAATTCATAACTTTTTTGTTTTAAATCGGATTTCGACGTACCCCCTCGTTCTTTTCAAAAAAAATGTGAATTTTATTTTAAAATTATTTTCAGGAGCTAATTTTTACTGTACTAACATATTTCTGTCCTTTACCCGTATTTAATTATTTTACTATTATTTAATATCATAATTATTTTTAAATTAAAAAATTATTTTCAAACTATTTTTGAAATCTCGCTTGGGTGGTCAGTGGATCCCTCATATACATATGAAATGAGCTATATTATATATATATATATATAACCCTTTTTTAAACTATATACTTTTAAATTACTCTAATATTGAGGGATCTACTCAATGAAATTTTAAACATATATTTATATGCATGAAGAGCAATTATGGGGGAGTGGATTAGTGGATGATTGAGTCCCAATCATTCACTAATCCTTGCATTAAATTTATTTATTTTTCTTTTATCGTAGTTTGCATGTGTATGATGCACCACGAGCACTTAGTTTAGGCTCTCCTAGATCTAAGGACATGATGTGTTTACTGCTTTTGTGTGTTTCCTATGCATTATTACCTTGAGTGTTAGTTAGAACTTCGCTTTAAAACTTGATAACGTAGCGACATCCTAAGGACAATAAGGACTCGTCTAGCGCACTTAGAAAATTTTTAGGAGCTAGAATAGATCATGGATTAATATGAAAATTTCAATAATTAAACTTAGTGACATATGAAACCTCCCAAAATTTTCTAGGAATTTTTAGGGCTTGTTAGACCCTTTAATCAACAAACTCTAATTTACCCGGTAAATAGGGCCCCGAGACCTTCCAAAAATTATAATAAATCCATTTTAGGTCAAAAAATACCTACAATACCTGAAATTGTCTAGAATATGATCCTTGGCCTTAGATAAATAGGTATCCTTAGTTTGACTTTAGGTTAACCCTTAATTTAACCTTAGGTGGAAATTATCTTTTTGCCCATAATAAATCATTAAAAATTATTTAAAATATCAAAAAAATTTCAAACACTTGGGATCACTTTCTCAGATCACCCCTGATCTTTGGGGGTGATTCTAATCTGTTTGGAGCTAATTTGGATCAAAACCACAAAATCAGCCCTTTATTAGATAATTTAGATAATTCCTTTAAATACCCTGAACTTAGAAAATTTATAACTAATTATAAAAAATTTCAAATTAAGGAAACTCACTTGCATTTTACTCCTATTAGGGTCTAGTATTTATTAAAAATATTAGGATTCCAAAAACTCACTTTAATTAGAAAGTCGACTTTTGGTCAACCTTAGCCTATAGTCTAAGGCCCGAAACTTGTAAAATTCATAACTTTGCCTAGAAGACTCCAAATCTAGTGTACTACCTAGATAGATACTCATCTTAAGATCTAGTATTTACCTAAAATATTAGGAGACTCAAACCTAGCCTATTTCCCATAGTGACTTTTTGGACCCCCTCATCCTAATACCTAGGAGGACCCGGGACTTTTAAAATTAGGATAATACAATTTAAACTTCAAATATCACTAACCTAAGCATTTAAAACTGATCAACCAACTAAATTAATTAAAATAGATCCTAATTCATTAATATTTAAACTTTAATTAAAAATTTCTTTTTATGACTTATACCAAACTTGAACTTTAGGTAACTTTAACTAACTACCAAGATTAGGACATATCCAAGTCACACCAGTCATGCACACGCATATAATTATTTGCTAGGGCACCACTTCCAGACTTATGCTAGGCCGGTATTTCCTTTTCTGCTGTGTGCCGAAGCTTTCTATGGTTTTCATTGCATGTTGTTTGAAATTGATTGGTGTGTTTGCTTACTTTTCATGCACTTTAGATGTGATGTAATGAGCACTAGATCTACCCCTAGGTTAGGAGAGACATACATATACATATATATATCCTATTATTCTTGCAGGTGGTCATGCTCATGCTAATAAAAAGGGGAGCACTGTCATGATTTCTAACAGTATCTTATGCATGTGCTTACTCAGCCCCCCTAATAAAATGAGGGCTAAAATCATTAATAATAACTGTTACAGGTGTTACAGGTGAACTGTTTAGCTCTCAATAATTAAGAGCATGGCCAAGCATGGCTGTGATGTGTATTTTATTTTTTATATAACTGCTTGAGATATTATAACTGCTTGGCATGTTTATTAGGATAACCTTATAGGGACTTTAGATTTTTTGCTTTCATTTAATGTAAATTCATGTGTAATATTATTAAGAGTTGTGAAATTGATATTTGAGTTGGGATATTCTTATCTAACTCGAATTCCAAAAGAAGAAGGCATCCTCATAGGAGAGAGTCTTCTTCCATTTGGATGATCGAGTTGGATGGCTTTAGATATCCAAAGAGAAAAGGCAATACCCCCTATTAGGGGGAATTGTCTCTTTTTTTGGATATTCAAGCCACGACGGATCCTAGGAGTCCAAGGAGGAGAGTTCCAAGGAGTTCAAAGAGAAGAGATCCAAGGAGTCCAAGGAGAAGACACTTAGAAGATTGAAGAATTGAAAACCAATATCCCACTCAAAGTCATTTGAGTTTGTCATAGGTTTAGAAATTTGGGTTGTTGGTAGTGGTGCCTGGCCACTTTACTTTCTGCATACCCTGGGTTGTAATAAGGGCAGTTAGCCTATGGACATTTATTTGATTGATTTATTTATATTGATGTGTTTATTTTGATTGCGTAATAGAAATTACATGCTTTTTTTATGTTTCTTTCTTGCATACCAATTTTGCTTTTTGCTTGGAATTCGTTAGGCTCTCTAAGGACAATAAAAAAAATATTTTCTACTCATAACTAATCTCTAAAATTTAAGTTTAAATAACATAGAAATCTAACGAACCTATGAAACTGCCAGAATTATTCGGGGTCGCATGCATAATGCTGCATCTCTCTCTCTCCTTCTTATAAGACATATCCCTACCTGCAGGTAGATCTGGATAATCTGGCCTATGAGGATGAAGTGTCGAACATAGGGAGACCCAGTCTTTTCTAAAAATTTATTTTTTATAAGCCTATTTTTAAAACTTTAATGCATTCATGATTTGAGAACTTTAACTAACATGCATTGCATTAGAAATAAACTTAATTGCATTAGCTAGGAGCATCAACCTACATAAGTCAGGGCCAATTAGAAAATTCTCTAGATGTCGGCCCTACTTCTAGAAACTATACCATCCACCCATCTTTTATAAATGACTAGACTATATGGTTTTGAATTGATTAGGTGGTTAGCTGGCTCCCCAATCCAGGCCGGGGTAAGCTCAGATCTTTGCATTGCATTAGTTATGACATGGATCTTAGTGTTGTTTGTAGAACACTAAGCCCAATTTAGTTCTAAGATTCGAGGCTACTACACTCGATCTCGTAGTATGTCTTAAATAGTAGGTGGGTCCCTTCTCCTCAGGGACTATAAATCCTATTTATCTGTGTCACAGGATGACGCCACCTCCATCCTTCTCTCATGCATGTGAGTGGATGCTTGATCTTTTATTTTCTCCAGTTTCTCTTTAGTATTCTAGAGCCTCCGAATGCTGGTGTGAACCACACATGTGATTCAGCCCTTCAGACATTTTTTTCTTTTCAGTAGGACTTCTTTGTCTACACCCCTGTGCCAATCCCACTTTTGAGAAGGATAATGTATGATCCTTAATCGAGAGTTTTCCCGGACTTCTACCTAGAATATAATTAACCATGAGGGCTTGCGCCCGTGAGAAACTTGACCCCACATCTACTAAACCCCACTCGAGCCGTTGCATCGGGTGGGGGAAACTCATGACTGTGATCAGGTCATGTATATTACCACCCATCGGGGTGCGCTGGCGAGAGCCGCTATCCTCAATGGTTAGTCGTATGCACGATGCAATCTGTCCCTTCCAATTGGTCCATTTACGCGGTGCTCTTTCAGAGGTCACAATATCACGCTCGCCCTAACCAGCAGCCTCTGGCAATTTAGGGTTGCCGCCTTCTTCCCACTTTTATGACCTTCCCCTTTATTTTTTCCTTGGATCTGTGGTGTCTACCTTTGCTCTCGTGTTTTGTGCTCGTTCGTTGGCGGTTTGCCCTTTGTGGGCTTGCCGCTGATGGCAAAAGCTCCGTCCGCCACCCCTTGGGGGAACGCTTCTGTGATTGGGCTGATTAAAAACAAAGGTTTCTTTAATCTAGAGGCGAATGATCAGAGTGCGCCTCCTACATCGAGATCGTTTAAAGCGGTGCTTTCGGGTAGTTCCTATGCAGGTGATGTCCTTCCTAATTTATCTCAATCGATTTTCAACAGTGTTCATGCGGTTCTTTTGACTGATGAAGAAATTCTTAAGCTTGTCTCGCCTTTTCAATTTACTTTGGTTGATAAATTTGGTTTGAATAGACCTAACCTAGATTCTATCCGGTTGTTCTTCACGAACTTAAAGCTTACGAGTTTTTTCTCAATTGGCCTTCTTGATTCTAGGCATGTTGCTATACAACTCTCAAACGACCTTGATTACAGTAGAATCTTTGCTAGACGTTTGTATTTAATTTTGACCATCAAATGCGTATCTTGAAAATGGATTTCGATATTAAGGAACAATCACCCATTGTTCCCATTTGGATTTCTTTCTCGAATTTATGTTTGCATTTTTTCAATCTGAAAGTTTTACACGCTCTGGGATCGATCTTTGGGAGACCTCTTCAAACAAATCAGGCTACTGCATCTAGGATGCAGCCTTCTGTGGTTAGAATACTTGTTGAAGTAGATATTACCAAAAAACACTCTAAGGAAATTTAGGTAGGATCTAAAGCTTTTGGTTATATGCAAAAGGTTGAATTTGAGAAAGTCCCTAATTTTTATTGTCATTGTAAGCTCCATGGTCATTCCCTAACGGATTGCTTTAAACTCCGGAACTTAATAAAACGGCTGCTCAGTCGTTCGGGAAGCTTGGATCCACCAGAAAAGCATACCTGCCTGTTGTGAAAGATAATGAATTGAATCAGGTGGAACCACTTCCCACTTCTGATAAGCCGGAAAATAAAACTTCATCCTTACAGGAACTTCTTATTAACACCAAAGGTGAGGTGTCCGATAAAGGGGAGAAACATATAGCTGCTATTATCAATGATATAGATAATGATCCTAATATTTTTGTTTCAATCGAATCCATGATGCATGATACCGAGAATTCTAATTTAGATTTACCTGTTTTGATTACTGATGTTGATAAAGACAGGGATTTACCGGTGAATTTGGAAGTGTCTAATGAGGCTTGCGAAGAAGGTGAAATTTTACCCCCCACTACCGTGGATCTAATCAATGTGAAAAATGGTAATAACATGAGTAATGATGTTGCTTTATCGTCTATTCATGGTGTTGATACTCAGAAAAGTCCTGAGGATGACAGGTTGCTAAGGTGAGTAAAAAGAAAGGAAAAAATTCTAAAAATTCTTTACCCACTACTCCTTGTTCTACCAGAGCTCAAAATTCTTTTAAACATTCTAATGATTAAGGCTCTTTTATGGAATGTGAGGGGGATTGGGGGTAAGGAGTTTATTGCTAAAGTTAAAAACCTGTGTAGAATACATCATATCCAGATTTTAGTTTTAATTGAGCCTCTTATTTCATCTGATAAACTTGGTTCTACTGCTATTACTTTGGGTTATTCTAAATTTCATGCTAATTGCTCCAACAAGATATGGATTATGTGGAATAGCAATATCGATGTTAGTGTTATATCGGATTTCCCTCAAGTTATTAATTGTCAAATTGATTTCTTAAATAGTAAATGTCATGTCTTTTTTGTTTATGCTACATGTTCTAGATGGAATCATTTTCCCCGTTGGGATCAAATTAGTCAATTTGCTCTCTACATTGATAGCCCTTGGTGTATTGGGGTGATTTTAATATTATATATAATGCCTTGGAACGAAGAGGAGGTAATCTCCCTAATACGGTTGCTATAGAAGATTTTAATGCTATGAATTCTGATTGTAACTTGAATGATATTGGTTATATAGGTAGCCCTTTTACTTGGAATAGATCTACTTTGTGGCAAAGACTTGACAGGTTTCTTTTTAATAATGAGTGGATTACTGATTTCAACATGTCTAGTGTTGAACATCTTAGCAGAACGTTGTCTGATCATTCGCCTTTACTTTTATCTATTAATGCTAATAAAAATGTTGGTACCTCTGCTTTAGATTTCAAAATATATGACTTTCTCATACTGATTTTATGAATGTTATTAGTACTAATTGGAATGCTCCCATTTTTCCTGATAATAATATCGTAGGTATGTTAAGATTATGAGCTAAATTAAGTAGATTAAAATATGTTTTAAATTGGTGGAATAAAATTGTTTTCAAAAGTATCTTACTAATATTAAGGAAGCTGAGATTAAGGTTATGGAGCTCGAGAAGGCCTATTTAGATAATTCTTCGCTTGACTACTTTAACAGGCTTAACGGTGCTAAAGATTCTCTTGTTCAACTTCAGGATCAGGAGGAAACTTTCTGGAGGCAAAAAGTTAATGCTAAATTTACTTTAGATGGGGATAGAAATACTAAGTTCTTTCACGCTATGGCCAATAGGAATAGAACTAAAAGTCACATTCATAAAATTATTAATAATGATGGTAGTATTATTGAGTCGAAGGATTTGATTTGCAAGTCTGGTGTGGAACATTTTAAGGAAATTTTTAATGACCAATTTAACAATGTGCCTTTAATTATTCCTGAAGTTATTCCTCATATTATTAATGTTAATGACAATAACCTTCTTTGTCAGACTCCTTCTGAGTTGGAAATTTACAATGTTGTCAATGATTTGAATGGCGATTCGGTTGCTAGCCCTGATGGTTTCACTACCAAATTTTTTCAAAAAACTTGGAATATTGTTAAAATGGATATGATTGATGCTGTCAGTGATTTTTTTACTGGTAACCCTTACCCTAAATTTTTTTCCTCTACGAATATTGTGCTCATTCCTAGAAATGATGGTGCTAATAAATGGAATGACTTTAGACCTATTAGTCTTTGTTCCTTTTTTAACAAACTTATTTCTAAAATTATTTCCAATAGATTGGTGAATATTCTTTCTAGAATTATTTCTAGTAGTCAAACGGGGTTTGTTAAAGGTAGGAGTATTTCTGATAATGTTCTTTTAGCCCAAGAGCTTGCTAATGATATTAATACCAAGGTCAAAGGTGGTAATATTATCTTGAAATTAGATATTTCAAAAGCGTATGATATTATGAACTGGAATTTCTTTTACAAAGTGCTTTCTTTATTTGGTTTTAGTGAATGTTTCATTAAGCTTATCAAGAATAGTATTGATAATTGCTATTTCTCTGTGCTTATTAATGGTAGAAATCACGATTTTTTTAAATCTTCTAAAGGTTTAATTAAGACAAGATGATAACATTTCTCCTGCTTTGTTTATTATTGCTATGGAGTACCTTTCTAGGGGTTTGGAAGATTTATATTTAAGGTTCCCTAAGCTTAACTTCCGAACTATTCGAGGCTTTCCGATATCACATCTTAGTTTTGCTGATGACTTCATCCTCTTTTCTAATGGTTATATTAACAATATTAAAATTTTGAGAAATTTTCTTTTACAATTTCATAATAAGGATAAAAGTAGCTTTATTACTGGTAGGTATATTAACAGAAATAGGATTTATGATATCCAAAGAATTTGTGGTTTTCAATCTAAGTTACTTCCCATTAATTATTTGGGTACTCCCATTTATAAAGGTAAAAAAAGAAGTCATCTTTTTGAGAATATTTTTACTAGTTTTAAAAAAAAAATTAAACAATTGGTCGTCTAATTTCCTGTCTTTCGGTGGTAGATTAGTTCTCATTAAATCTGTGTTGAATTCTATCCCGATTTATTTACTTCAAACTCTTCAACCTATTGCTGCCATTTGTCTTAGAATTGAGAGAATGATAAATAATTTTTTTTGGGGTCCAAATATAATATTAATGGAATTCTTTGGGCATCGTGGAACAACATTTGTGGTGTCTTTAACGAAGGCAGTTTAGGTTGTAAAAAGTTATCTGATATGGTGCAAGCTTTTTCTTACAAATTGTGATTCTCTTTTAGAGTTAATTCCAGTTTATGGACTCGTTTTAAGAATGCTAAATATTGCAAAGATTCTCATCCTTTACTTAGTTTTTATAAAGCTTCTGATTCAATGATTTGGAAAAGACTTTGCAATATTAAATGAAAGGCGGAACAGTTCATTCAATGGGGTTTAGGCAAAGGTGATGTTTTCTTCTGGCAAGATAGTTGGTTAGGTCCTTATTCTATTGATAATTTCTTAAATACCCAGTCCATTGATAATGCCAAGGTATCTAGTTTTATTATTAATGGTTATTGGAATGTGACTAAGCTGTTGACGGTTATCCCTTGCAACTTAATTGATATTATTTTGAAGGTGCCTTTAGATTTGCAATGTAAGGATAACTGCTCTTCACTCTCTCTTCTTAATTCTGGTAAAATTTAAATGAAAAAGGTTTGGGATACTTACAGAATTAAGTATAACTCTTCGCTCATATACTCTGCCATATGGCATAATACTATTCTTGTTTCTTATGCTATCTTAGTTTGGAGGTGCCTTAAAGGCTTCATTCATGTCGATGATTTAATTCAGAAAAAAAGGTTTTAGTTTACCCGACCCTCTAAATGTCATTGTTGCTCTAACATTGAAAATGTTAACCACCTTTTTGTGACTGAGAACATTGCTCAACAGGTTTGGACTCATTTTATAATATTGCTAAATTAAACACCGTGTTCATTTCCAATGACTTGCCTGGTTTATTAAAGTTTTGGATGACTACTTTGAAAGGTCACATTTTTAACTTATTGCCTATTCTTATAGTGTGGTTCATTTTGAAAGCGAGAAATGAAGCTAATAATAGTGACATTAAAATGAATGCTAAGAATATCATTTCTAATGTTAATCATAAAATTTTGCATCTTTATTCTTTCAATATTATTTCAGCTAGAAAATTTAGTAATTGTAGGGAGGTGGTTGTTTACTTTGGGATTCCTTTGAAGAATGGGAATCTGAATGGTTTTGAAAGAGTGGTTAGATGGATCAAACCTAAATTTCCTTTTGTTAAGCTTAATTCTGATGGTTTTGTTAGGAATTTTTGCGCTGGTATGGGGGGTATCATTCGTGACTACAAGGGTAATGTTTTAGCGGCCTTTTCCGGCCAGTCCTTTACATCATTGTACTGTTATCACTGCTGAGCTTATGGGTTTATCTTATGGGCTTGATATTTATACTAGTATGGGCTTTGATAATATCTGGATTGAGGTGGATGCGCAAATGGTTGTGCAGATTTTTAACAATATCGTTGCGGGTAACCCTCAAAATTTCTATCTGATTAGAAAAATCAAGAATTCCCTTTCTACTTTTAATTATTCCATTACACATATTTACCGTGAAGCTAATGTGTGCGCTGATTGGTTGGCTAATTATGGTTGTCAACTTGATAACTACAAGGATTTGAACGTTAGTTGTTTAAATCCTATGTTGAAAGGAATGATTATCCTGGATAAAACTGATCTAAATCCTATGTTGAAAGGAATGATTGGATAAAACTGATCTTCCCTACATTCGTCATGGTTAATTTTGTTTCCTCTTATGGTGGCTTGTCTTTATTTTATTTGTTGGGTGCTTTGCGGGATTGAAAGTTTATATGGCTGGTCGATGTTTGTTTGTTTGGGAGGTATAGGAATATTGTTTTTATTGGTTACTGGACTTCGACTATTAGTTTACCAGTATTGTTCCTGATGGGTTATTGCTGGTTGGAGTATACTGCGGAAATTGTGTTGCAGTCGTTGGGTTTGGTGTGCAGCTACCAGAATGGGATGATCTCTAATTTTTATTTTACTAATTTGCTCTATTGTTTTACGGAGATGAAAGTCGTGTCCTGTTTTGCTATATTTTGGAGGACTTTAGAGGATTGCCTCACTTATCTGCTATCTCGTAGATTGATTAAATATCATTTTCTGGTTTATTGGAATCTATATGAGTTTAATGTTAGCTGGAACTATGACAAGTTGCTTAAGGACGGTTGTTATCTTCTTATTTTGATGAATAATTTACCTTGCAGGGGTGTGGATTGGAAGTTAGTTCAGTTTTCCCAATTTTTGCAGTCTGCTAAGAAGAAAGTTAGCAAATTACTGTTTGGAAATATCAATCGTATAAGTTTTTATCTTTTTTATTACTGGGTTCAACACTTTTTCATTCTTATCTGCTTCTTTGTTAGTAGTTTCTTTTGCAGCTTGAGCGGCTGGAATTGCACGTCGTATGGGACTCCGTATGGGCATTTTTTTGGATAGAAGTGGTTCGAGCCACTTTTTTTGTAGGAAGACCGGTCTGATTGTTTTACTTTTGCTCTCCTTTTTTTGGGTGCTGTCGTCTTGCAGCCCTAGACTGTTATTAGTCAATTTTGTAATTCTTAGTTTAAGGAACCATCAACTCGTAGGTTTTATTTCTTTTTATTTTGTAGCTCTTTCGAGCAATAGTGAGCTGAAGGTTCCTTTTAAAAACTTTGTAACCGGTTTTTTATATTAACGCATAGGCCCCACCGAGGGTTTTAACCATATATATATATATATATATATATATATATATATATATATATATATATATATATATATATATATATATAGCTACTTACAATATAATAACCTCTTAATGATTGAAGAAAGAAGAACTGCATGCCTGAGTGCTTGCTCGCCATATATCCCCTATAGGAATATCTTCTTCACTTTGGAAGTAGTTCTTCCAACTCCTTTAGGATCTCTGAATCTTTATATTATATATAACAATAAAATTTGTTTATTTAAAAAAAACTGAAATTGTTGATATTATCCAATATAACAAGCTGAATAATATTATTTTATATATAATATTTTAATTGCATCTGTATTAAATTTATGCTGCTAATATTTTAAAAATTAATAATAGTATAAAAATATAAAATCATTGAGTTATTTATATATATATTATTTCTGAATTTTTTTGAAAAGGAAAAGAAATTAAATGAATTAAAGTGGAAATAAAATGCTGAAAATCTGTTTGGTTGATCTAAAACATATATAGAAGATTTTCTTCTTGGTTGGGTAAATAAAAAAAAAAGAAAGAAAATACTTAATACTATTTGGAATAAGTAGAGAAAAAAAAATACTTTGTAGCTCTTTGGAGCAGTAGCGAGCTGGAGGATCCTTCTAAGGACTTTTGTAACCGATTTTTTCTTTATTAACGCGTAGGCCCCATGTATGGGTTTTAACCAAAAAAAAAATAGAGAAAGAAAAATACTTTGTTTGGCGCGACTTAAACTTTTTTTTTTTTTTAACTCACAGCTTCAAAACTGCTTATTCAGAAACATTCTTTTAAAGATAAAAATTTTAAAAAGTAGTTAAAAAAATTGTCTTCCAAATAAAAATTAAGGATTCGTTTAGGGTGATTTTTTTGCTGATTCTTAAAACGACTTTTTAGTATAAAATTAAAAGACAGCTTCTTATTACAAAAAATTTAATTTTTTAATAAAAGACTGTTTTAAAAAAGCACTAAAAAGTCGTCCTAAACGAAACCTAAATCTTCCAACATTTCAAATTCAAATTTCTCCCTTCATTTTTCTCCAAGTTAATCACCGTAAGTATTTTTCTCAATATAGAATTAAAAGTAGCCTGTTCTGCAAGAAAGCTAATTAAAGTTTTAATTACACACAGTGTGCATAAGCCTTTTTGCCCATCTTATTTTATTTAAAAGCGTCTTATATATCAGCCTGAAAATCCAAAAAAAAAAATTGAAAAAGAAAGAGAAAGAGCTCATGATGAACGATATCTACTTACCAAAAGCTTAATATATAACACATATTTACTTAGCTATACATCGATGCATTATAAGTCGCTTATTGAAGCCTGCACTGCCGAGCAACTTCTTCTACCTATACTGTTACATATATATATTTGTGTACGTTGCTGCACTAAAGAGAGAGCTTAGAAAATCCAACGAGGAAGCTTACGAGGGAGATTTCTAGGCCTTGGCTGCTCCTTGGGAACTGGCGTGGAAACTTCAAATCCACCGTACTTCTTCGCTGCTTCGGTACTGTCAATCACTGCAGGTTCCAACATCTTCTCCAGCATCATAAAGCCATCTTTCCCCACTTTTTCAAGACGATAATGATCAGTCATCTTAGGCTTGGGCTGGATATTACGATCAGCTTTAGAGTGAGAGGGAAGGGGAGGAGGAAAGGAATTCATATTTCTTCCTTGGAAACTTTGGTAATTAAGCTTTGTTTGCATGGCAGTGATGGTGCCATAGCTTGCCTTTTTATAGAGGATCACTATATTATTTGTGGAGGAGAAAAACGTAAAGGTGAAGTCTTCATAAGGCATCATATGCTTCTAAACGTCCTAACTATAGGCTTGGAGGGTTTAATTATTTCTCTCCTTTAATTAGTGCTATAGAAGAGAGGCAGTAAGTCCAGGTCAAGATTCCAATGTTCTCTATAGCCTCTTTGAATGATAGCAACCAAAACAGGTGGAGGGAATATCTTCTTTAATTACCAACTTTTTATGTTTGTATTAATTAAATTGTAATGCAAGGTATAGTATTCTATACTATCATATCTTCCCAATTACTCTATGATGAGTCATCCCAGAAAAAAAAAATCTGTTACCAACTTAGTTCTCTAGAGAATATAGGTTCATTAAATGTCCTCAATATTATTTAAAATCTTGTGATTTTTGTCTTTAATAACCAACAACAGAAGTGATACTTTAAAGAACAAATAAAAATAAACCAAATAAGGATGAATCCATTTGATTTTTTTGGTTTAATCCAAATAATGCAAACCACTAAGAGGGGGAATAGTAGAACTTGAAACAATTGGAGCTATTGCATGTAGAATTTTTATGACAATAGAGATAGAAAGCTTAACAACTAAGTATTGTATAAAACTTTATCACACAGACAAAAGAGAAGTTACAAGCATACCATAATTTTTATATGAAAATCTATAAAAGAAAAAAAAATTCGGTCGCGCTAGTTGAAAAGATTCACTAATGTTTGTTATTGGTTATAAATGATGTTATTCCCTATGATTGGAGAAGGTGTTGATATAATCTAATAGATATATAATAAAATATATAAATATCTCTTACTCAAACAACATTTAATGGTGTTCCTGCGATTTTATTGTCGAATGAGGAGGTTTTGAAGTTAGCGTCTCCTTTTAAGTTCACTCTTGTTGGTAAATTTGGTCTTCATAGACCAAATCTTGATGCTATACGTCAATTTTTCTCTTCTTTAAAACTTTCGGGTTTCTATTCGGTTGGTTTGCTCGACTCTAGGCATGTTGCAATTCAATTATCGAATGATCTTGATTATAGTCGCATTTTTTCTAGGCGCTCGTATTTCATCTTCAACTGTCAAATGCGTATTTTGAAATGGACACCATTTTTCGATATTAAAGAGGAATCCCCCATCGTGCCTGTTTGGATTTCATTCCCTAACCTTCGCCTTCATTTTTTCAATCAACAAGTTCTGCATGCATTAGGCTTAATTTTTGGAAGACCGTTGCAAACGGATCAGGCTACTGCTTCTCGTACTAGACCTTCTGTTGCCCGTATTCTTGTTGAGATTGATATTTCGAAAAATCATCCCAAAGAAATTTGGGTTGGATCTAAAGCTTTCAGTTATTTTCCAAAAGTGGAATTTGATAATGTGCCGGATTTTTGCTCTCATTGCAAAATGCATGGCCACGCTCAAAATGATTGTTTTAATCTTCACTCTGAACTCAAAAAATCCAAAGTTATGTATAACGGGAAGCTAGGCTCTGCCGATTCTCAAAAAATTTATGTCCCTGTTACCGACAAAGCTATCGAGAATGCCGAGAATTCTGAGAATCTACCGTAACCCCTTCTTCATAACTTAGATATTAATGCTTTGATTCCTTCAGACAATATCTTAGTCAATGAAGTTTCCACTGTTAATACATTACATTTAACTAATAACCCTGTTTTAAATGATATTACTGCTCATGATACTACTGCTATGATTGTTCCTGTTAATGATTGTGTTGCTATAACTGAACCTACTTTCTTTGTTTCTATTTCTTCCATGTTCAATGAAGTGGACAATGGAGATCCTATTGAAAATTGTTTACCACCTGTGATTTTAGATAAACAAACTCTTAGTTCTAATAACAATGGTAGTGAAGATTATGAAGATGGGGAGTTTATCCCTCCTTTTACAGGGAATGTTATGTCTGGCTCTAGCACCGAGAAAATTGTGTCCGATTCTAGCAAAGTGACTTCTAATAGTCCTCATGAGGACAATTTCAAATATGTTTCGAGAAAAAAGGGTAAGCAGTCCAAACAAATTTTACCACCAACTCCCAGATCAACTAGAGCTCAAACTTCCTCAAAAGATTGCAATGATTAAAGCCCTATTATGGAATGTTAGAGGTATTGGTGGTAAGGACTCCAAGCTTCGAGTCCGTAATTTGTGTAGAATTCATAATATTGAATTGCTTGTTTTGATTGAGCCTTTAATTAAGAACATCAACATTGCTTCTACTGCTAAGTTATTAGGTTTTTCTAATTTTTATGCTAATTGCTCCAACAAAATTTGGATTCTCTGGAATAATGTTATCTCTTTAAATGTTATTGAGGATTTACCTCAAGTTTGCCATTGTTATATTTCTCTTTTCAATGTCAACTGTTATGCTTCCTTTGTTTATGCTGCTTGCACTAAAACCAATCGTTTACCTCTTTGGAATCAATTAAGATAATTTTCCTCAATTATTAATGGTCCTTGGTGCATTGGTGGTGATTTTAATATTATTTCCAACTCTTCGGAGAGAATTGTTGGTAATGCCCCCAATGTCAATGCGATGGATGATTTTAATTCTATGATAAGTGATTGCAATCTTAATGACATTGGCTATTTTGGTAGTCCCTTCACGTGGAATAGAGCCAATTTGTGGAAAAAATTAGACAGATTTCTTTTTAATAATGATTGGATTGCTGATTTACCCTCCTCTAGTATTGAGCATCTTAGTAGAACTCTTTCTGACCACTCTCCTCTTCTTTTGAATATTAAAAAAAATTTGTATTATAATATTTTTTCATTTAGATTTCAAAACATGTGGATGTTACATGCTGATTTCTCTAATCTTCTCTCTACTAATTAGAATGCTCAGGTTTATCCTGATAACAATATTTCTGGCATGTTAAGACTTTGGTCTAAGCTCTCTAGATTCAAGTAGTGCTTGAAATGGTGGAATAAATGCATTTTCAAAAACTTATTTTCTAATATTAAAGAAGCCGAGTCTAAAGTTTCTTATATGGACATTATTTTCCAACAAAATCCTATTTCTGACAACATGACCTCCCTTAATCAAGCTAAAGATTTTCTTCTTCTTCTTCAACGTCAAGAAGAATGTTATTGGAATCAAAAGTCCAATGCTAAATTTATTGTGGAAGGTGATAGAAACATTAAATTTTTCCATGCTTTAGCCAACAAAAAGAATTCTGGAAGTCACATTCACAAGATTTTTTATGCTAATGGTTCTGTTCTTAATTCTGATGAGTCTATTTGCAACTCTGGTGTGGCTTACTTTAAGAACATCTTTACCGGCCTGCTCGTCTAATTGTTTGCCTATTACTAACTCTCATATCATTCCCAACATCATTTGTGAGGCTGATAATAATATGCTTTGCCAAACTCCTTCTGAAGATGAGATTTTTAGAGTTATCAAGGATCTTAATAGCAATGCTGTTGCGGGCCCGGGTGGTTTTACTACTAATTTCTTTTAAGACAATTGGGTTATTATCAAGGATGATGTTATTAATGCTGTGGCTGATTTCTTTGCTGGTAATCCCTACCCTAAATTTTTCTCTTCTACTTATATTGTGCTCATTTCTAAAATTGATGGCCCTAATCATTGGCATGATTTTAGACCTATTAGTTTGTGTACTTTTCTCAATAAGTTGAACTCTAAGATCATTGCTAATAGATTAATTAACATTTTGCCCAGCATTATTTCTTTGAATCAAACGGTTTATGTGAAAGGTCGTAGCATTTTTGATAATATTTTGTTAGCTCAAGAAATCACTCATGATATCAATGTTAAAGTTAAAGGTGGTAATGTGATTTTTAAGCTTGATGTTGTTTCTAAAGCCTATGACAATCTCAACTGGAATTTCCTCTATAAGGTTCTTTCTCTCTTTGGATTTAGCAATTCATTTATTTCTCTTATCAACAATAGTATTGAAAACTATTTTTTCTCGGTTATTATTAATGGCAAGCATAATGGTTTTTTCAAATCATCCAAAGGCCTAAGACAAGGTGAGACTATGTCTCCTGCTCTCTTCATTATTGCTATGGAATATCTTTCTAGAGGTTTAAATGATTTATACTTGAGACATTCGAAATTAAATTATCATATTATTAGAGGTTTACCTATATCTCATCTTAGCTTTGCTGATGATTTCATTCTGTTCACTAATGGTTCTATTAATAACATTTCTTTACTGCTTAATTTCCTGATTAGCTTTTATAATCATAGTGATTTATCTATTAACAAAGATAAAAGCACTTTTATTGTTAGCAAATCTGTCAATCAGAATAGAACTACTCAAAGTATTTAAAGATTATGTGATTTCAGCCTAAAGCTTTACCCATTTCTTACCTTGGCACCCCCATCTATAAAGATAAAAAGAGGAATTTCCTCTTTGATAATATTTTTGCTAAGATTGAGAAGAAGCTTAACAATTGGTCCTCTAACTTTTTATCCTATGGTGGTAGTCTCACTCTGATAAAGTCTATTTTAAACTCGATGCCTATTTATCTTTTTCATACCTTATTGCCTTATACTTCCATCTGTTCCAAATTAGAGAGAATTTTAAACAAATTTTTTTGGGGCTCCTCTTTTAACAATAAAAACATTCATTGGTCTTCTTGGGATAAAAATTATGGTGTGCTTTCTGAAGGTGGCCTTGGTTGCAAATCGTTAACTGATTCGGCTAAAGCCTTCTCTTTTAAATTATGGTTTTCTTTTAGATCTAACGTCGGCCTTTGGGCTCGTTTCATGAATATTAAGTACTGCTCTAATACTCATCCTTCTTTATGCTTTCATAGAAATACTGACTCTTTCGTTTGGAAGAGGCTTTGCAATATTAAATGGGAGGCTGAACAGTTCATACAATGGGGCCTTGGAAAAGGTGATATTTTTTTTTTGGCAAGACAATTGGCTCGGGTATTCTTCTATTGACACTTTGCTTAATACGTATTCTATTAGTAGTATTAAAGTTTCTCAATTTTTTCACAATGGCTATTGGGATATTACTAAACTTAGGGAGGTGGTTCCTCCTTTCATTGTTGAAAAAATTTTAGATGTTCCTCTTCAACTGTAAGATAAAGATTTAATTTTATTTTCTCTGTCATCTTCTGGTAATTTTATTTTAAAGGATGTTTATGATGCTTTCAGAATCAAGGAGTGCTCCACTCTTTACTCGGCTATTTGGCACATTAACTTTCCGTTATCATATTCTATTTTAATTTGGAGATGTATCAAAGGATACATTCCTGTGGATATTATGCTTCAAATGAGAGGCTTTCAACTATCTTCTAAATGCCTTTGCTGCTCGGATATTGAGAGTATTGATCATCTCTTTGTGTCTGGTGTCATTACTTAAACTGTTTGGGGTTATTTTATTAACATTGCTAATAGACCTTTAATTACTACTCATGATGATTTTATTTCTGTTATCAAAAGTTGGTTTCAAATCTCTAAATGTCACATTTTAAATCTTATTCCCATTCTTATTGTTTGGTACATTTGGAAGTCCCGTAATGATGCTAAGCACAATAGTATTAGGATGGATGCCACTACCATTATTTCTAATGTTAAGCACAAAATTCTTCAAATGTACTCTTACAAGCTTATTTCTAAGAAGAATTTTAAAAACTGCATTCATTTGGCCAAGTTTTTGGGCATTAATTTTGCTGATATTTACACTAGTGCTGTTGATAAAATAGTGAAGTGGATCAAACCCAAACCACCTTACATTAAGCTTAATACTGATGGTTCACTTGGCCCTAATGGTGCTGGTGCTGGAGGTATTATTAGAGATGAGGTTGGTAATGTGTTAGCTGCTTACTCTGCCCCTATTCACTGCAATTCTGCTATTACTGCTGAGATTTATGCTCTTCTCTTTGGTCTGAATATTTGCACTAACTTGGGTATTAGCTTCATTTGGATTGAAGTTGATGCTTTGCTTCTTATTCAGATTATTAACAATATGGTTCCTGGTAATCCAGAGAATTTTTATCTTATTAGGAAGCTAAAGCATTCTTTATCCAGTTTTCATTATTATATCTCTCACATTTTTCGTGAAGCTAATGTGTGTGCTGATTGGTTAGCTAAGCGAGGTTGCAATATTTTACAATATGAAGAATTAAATCCTACTGATTTGCATCCTCTACTTCAAGGTATGATCATGTTAGATAATACTGGTTTACCCTATGTTAGATACGGTTAACTTTTGGATTTCTGTGTTGGTTCTTGTGTTTCTGGGTTCTGTCTATTTCGCTAGTTTGAAATCTGCTTCGTTCTATTTTGATCATTGCTCTATGTTTTACTTTCATTGGGATCTTTTACACTATGCTTTGCTGGCTGAGCTTGCTTTTCTGGGCTACAATTGTGTCAATTTGTTTCTGGGTCGCAACTGGGTGAATGCTGGCTACCCTCCTTCTCTTTTCTATTCTATTTTATCTCTTGATACGCATGATTATTTCTCTAATGCTATTTCTATTATGGCCTTTTGGTTTAATGAGGTGCAGCTGAGGAATCTTAATACTTTTATGGCTCTGTTTTGTTGCTGCATGTGCATTTCTATTAGTAGTTGCAGCAACATGTTACTAGTTGCTTCTATTCTGGATGGTTGCAACTATCCCATGTTCAATTTCTCTGTTCTGTTAAATTTCATATCCTCTAATTTGGCTTTTTGGAGATTTCTGTGCAGGTTACTTTCAACTCTTTGGTGCTCTACCTACTTTGTTATCCAAGTATTTCTCTGGTTGGTTCTTTTTGTGCTTTCCTTTTTGCTTTTTCATTTTTGCAGGAAGTGGATGCTGAACTCTAATCTTCTGAGCTTCCTTTTTTGGATGTTATTTACTCACAGCCCTAGTAGCCTCTTTTATTTAAATTGTATTATTAGGACAAGGAACCACGAGCTCGTAGGTCTTTTTTACTTTTTGATTGTAGCTCATTCGAGCATTAGAGAGTCTGTGGATCCTTTTAAGGATTTTGTAACCTCATTTTTGAAATTAACGCGTAGGCCCCTTTGAGGGTTTTAATTAAAAAAAAAGTATTTTTTTTATGGAAGTTTAAAGAGCCACATGGTATGGGTGTTATATTTAAGAGGTTGTTTGTTATGTGTTTTGGCCATTCTCCCTTGATGAGAGGAGATTAAAAACCAATAAGTTTAGCAAAAATCTTGGTGCTCATGTTGGAGTCATAGGTGGTGTCAATAGCATGCATTGGTCTCAGGGGCGTTGATGTACATTGACATTTTTGCGATGTCAAGTGACAAAGTTAGTGAAAATCGATATAAATAGGCGACGATGATTAAAATATTATTGTTAGGAAAAAAACAATTAAATGATCACAGTCGAATAACAAAGGTCAAAGGTCCATATTAGGGCGATCGAGATCGTATGAACATAATCTGACAAATTTGTTTGGAGGACCATAATTAGGCAACGGTGGTCGAAGGACCATAGTCGGGCAACTGTGCCCAAATAATCATAATTGCTTAACAATGTCAAAGGACACTACTATAGTTAGCTGATGGTGATTGAATGCTTATAGTCGGATAATGATTAAGAGTGTGCTGATATAATATATATTCAATTGTTCTTTATTCAATTTTGAAATATTTTTTTTATTCGTATAGCTCATGAATATATGTTTATTTATATATATAGCACATATTATTGATTGATGTTTACAATTAAGTGACTAGAAGTAATTATAATTGATGAAATCTCAATATATTATAAGAGTAATACAGATGTTCAAAAACTTGGCTTGTAGGAGACTAAGACCTTTTAGTTGCTTTCTTCTCTAAGCATGATTATATTGCCAATTAATAATGACAAAGTTTACCTAAGCTCTTTATTTGTACTAAGAATGCTCATGAAGGATTCTTGTTAAAAATTCTATCTTCTTTTGGCCATTAGTATGAGGTAACATCTCAAACTTTAACTTGTAGTGAAAGATGAAGAGAAATCCACCTATACATTTTTTTCCATTTGAGATTGTTTATCAAAGTATTACTCGATAATATTAATTTGTATAGAATTGTTCTAGAGAAATTCACCATGGTTGTTTATTAGAGTATTACTCAAATGTTTGCGCTGTCATTCCCTTTTCATCTTCGTCCATGTGGTATCTTGCTCCTTCCCTCCTAATTTCATGTTCATTTCAAAAAAAAATATGAGGATTTTTTTTTTCTAAATTTGTTAGCTACCAACTTCAAGAATTCTCTCTACCGTATGAAGCCAATTGAATGAAATGATATAATTCAACATCTTCTTTTGTTGCTTATTTCTTTGTACAAGCCTGTTGCCATTTTTTTAGTAAATGAAAAGAAAACTAACAATATGCTTACACACTTATATAAGCTACAACGATTACAATGACTTGAATCAAGAATTGCATATTAACAGGGTGGTTTCGAGCAGGAGAACAATTATTCGGCTATGAAAAAAAATTGTAAAATTTTGAAAAGAGATAGGGAGAAAAAGATAAAGGGAAAGGAATGCACTTTCCCTAAATGATTAGTATTAGCACGTGTACAACCTGAATAATTTTAGAGCTCAACATTTTGAATCTCAAGTCAATTTAGCTCTGATTGAAGATCATTAGTAGCTTGGTTTAAGTCTAGTTTTTTTTTTTTTTTTGTTAAAACCCACAAAGGGGCCTACGTGTTGATAATAAAAAGTCAGTTACAAAGTCTTTAGAAGGGTCCTCCAGCTTACTATTCCTCAGAAGAGCTACAAAAAAATTCAAAATAAAACCTAAAAGCCGGTAGTCCCTTTTTCTACTATTACAAAACAAATAAAAGTAAAAGCTATGGCTGCAAGCAGACAGCACCCAAAAAAGGAAAAGCATATTGATATCTTTCAGCACAAACTTCCTGCAAAAAAAGTAACCAAAATTCCAAAGATCCTGTAAATTATAGTACGTGATAATATTGCTAGCATTGAGGATCCAAAACTCCGAGAAAATCAGCCTGCAAAAAGAACTCCAAAAAATAAAGTTAATAAAACTGTGATAATTGCAGCATTTAATCCAGACATTAAGAAAACCGTTGAAACGAAAGGCATAGGCAACCCGAAATACCCCCCTCAAATTCTGGGAATAGTTCCAATCATTAGCAAAGATAACCTGAAACAAATCCTCCATTATCACATACATGAGCATTAGCATAGATAATCTGAAACCATAATTGATCGTACTGATAGTAAACTCAGCATTAATTTGCTTATGAACATAACAGTTAAATTAAAATAACGAATCAAATCCGAATAAACCCCACTCAGAATAAGATAGACAGAGCTCAACTGGAAGGGAACCTGGCACCAAGGCAATGCCCCCAGAAACCCGTAGAACAACACAATAACCCCAAGAACACCCCAGAACAACACAATTAAACTACACGAGATGACTAGCAGCCCCTAGAAACCGGGGTGAAGAAGTACCCACACACAGAGCAGAAAAATAATAAGCAAAACAGACATAAGAACAGAACATCAAGCATGACAGATATAAGGGTGACCCAGTTTGTCCAAACAAATCATGCCTCTGAGAGGAGTAGGCAAATTGTTCAGAGGGTGTTCCTGAAAGATATTACTTTGAGCACCAAAATTAGCCAGCCAATTCGCACATGAGTTAACTTCATGATATATATGGGAAATAGTAAAACTCAACTTAGCAAGAGCCATTTTAATTTTTCTGATAATGTAAAAATCCTGAGGACAACCAACAGAATTACCAGAAATCACATGAATAAGTAGTTTAGAATCAATTTCAATGTTAACATTATCAAAACCTAATCTCACGCACAAATCTAAACCGCTATACAAGCCCATCAGCTCAGCATTTAAAACAGAATAAGGCAACAGGGACCAGAAAAAGCCACAAGAGGCTAGCCAGTATGATCCCTAATAATACCACCCATACCAGCATTAGTAGCACGGACAGAACCATCCGTGTTCAATTTAACACTCGGAGTAGTAGGTTTGAGCCACCTCACAATATGATCCAGCTTTCTCACATTACTAGAATCATTAAGCATCCCAAAGTAATTAACTAGCAGATGACAGTTTATAAAATGTTTTTTAGAAATAAGTTTAATAGAAATTAACTACAAAATTTTATCCCTCACATTAGAAATAATCTGGTTAGCATACATTTTGATCTCGTTATGCTTAGAATCATTCATACCTTTCCAGAGGTACCAATTAATAACAATAGGCAATAAGTTTTGGATGTGGCCTTTGCTTTTAGAAAACCACATCTTAAGAATGCCAGCCAAATCACAGTTATCATTGAAATTGTTAAAACCAACCAAATTAAAAAAATGCGATGCCAAACTTTTTTAGCAATGACACCATTCACAAACACATGTTGAATACTCTCAGTATTAAAACAACATTGACATTTAGAAGAAAAGCTAAAACCTTTTTTCCACAACAAGTTATCAACTGGCAAGAAGCCTTTAAGGCACCTCCAAGTTAACACAGAATATGATAGGGGTATGTTGTTATGCCAAAGAGACTTAAATAATAGAGAGCTTTCACCTTTGAATCTAAAATCCTCCCACACCTTCTTGATATTGAAATTACTAGAGGAAGACAGCTTAAATAAAATTTTATCAGTATGTTGTAATTGTAATGAAATTTGCAAAAAATTTTCAATAAAATCATTGGGGACTACCTCCTGAAGTTTAGAAATATCCCATATCCCATTTTGAATGAAATCCTTCACTTTGTTGTTGACAATATTATGAGTATTAAGATAATTATCAATAGATAAAGTGCCCAACCAGTTGTCTTGCCAAAAAGAGGCACTACAGGAAAACCCGTTATTACCGGCGGAAAAAATCCGCCGCTACTATAAGATATCCGTCGTAATTATGGGTTTCCGGCGCACTTTCTGGAGGAATCCCCTACGCCGGTTTGGCTCGCGTCGATAAATGTTTTTCGACGCATATAATGCGCCGGAAATATTTCCGGCGCACTTTTCGACACATTACCGGCGCAAAAAATGATGGTAGCCGGCGACTTTTCGACCGATAATTCCGGCGACATTGGCACCGGTAATTTGCGTCGTATGAGTCCGTCGATAATTACCGGCGGATAGAATGCCGTTAGTACGCCGTAAATTACCTGCGGGAATGTTTATGGCGCAAAATATGCGTCCGACATCTCCGACGGATACGACGCCGGAACATGCGCCGGTAATTTCCGGCGTACGAATAGACGCCGGTATGATCGATACGATTCGTTGTATCATCATTTCCTGCGAATGGCCGGCGCAAAATCCACCGAAAACCTGTAGCATTGACAAAAAAAGTTGCCTTCCCAACCAACAATCAAATTTCCACACCTACAAATTTATACAAATATCTATCCACAACAGTTTATAACAATTCAACAGATGCACAAAAACATAAATACTCATTAAAAAGAACTGTTTAATAGTAACAACCAACTTAAAACATCACATATTATTCAATATTACAGATTCAAAGAAAATAAATAAGTTCATAAAATAAACTAAACTACTCTGAATCCGTGGACTCCTCCTCAGCTGGAGCTATCTCTTTTCCACTCATCTGCTCCCTCATTTTGCACATTTCATCCAACAACTGATTGTGTTGCTCCTGCATCTGCATTTGAACCTGTGCTTGCAACTGAGCTTGCCAATCAGCTTGTGATTTCCTTACTTGTTCTATCTCAGCTTGTAGGACACTTATTTGTTGAGCTTGCAAGGAGTCATGAGAATTAGATGCGAAGCTGGATGTAGTAAAGGAGGTCATCCCCTCGTATGCCTGAGCTTGCGCACCTAAACCATAAACTCTCCCATGCTGCATTCCTCCGACGGCCTACGACCAGATGCGATACTCATAAAACTCCACAGACCCGCCAGAAGAGCCCTCACCTGCTACGACATGAGCCTCTCAAAGCCGTGTATATTCCTCCTGTGAAAGTAGAATATAAATATATATAATTAAACTAAAAATAAAAATTATTAAACAAATATAAATATATACCTACATGGGCTTTCCTTGCTCTCTCATCAATCCATTGTTGATCCTCCTGTCGCTTATGAGTGCGACTATGCAATTCCACAAGAGTTGGTTCTCTACTAAGTGTCGCTTTCTGTTAGAATTAAGAGAATTTTATTAATACAAATTAAAAATAATTTTAAAAAATATTTAAAATTCATTATCAAACGACGCCTGTGCTCAGTATATGAAACGGAGCCTCCTATATGAAGTGAACTACCCAATCCCTCAACATCAGAAGCTCTGTTCTATCAATTTTGATCTCTCCTCCTAGTGTACTCTTCGCTGCCCCAAGCTGCATTCAACTCAGCCCATATAACCTCTCCAATCTACAATGGCGCTTCCCATGCTTTCTAATATCTGTGAACATGTCACGCATCCGAGTAGACTCACGCTTCTCAAAATTCTTTCTAATCCTGTCATTGTGTTGGGGCAGCCAACAAAATTCTTTCTGCATTCAATTACATATGTATATAATATATAAGATTTTTAGGCCCGCCTCGCCTCACTGGCATGAGGCTTATGCCTCACGCTTTATATATTAAAACTTATATAAATCTTGAAGTAAATGCCCGGCATTGGATATGTGATATGTCATTGCTATTTATTTTTAGAAATTGAAATTTTATGTTAATGAAAAAAATACTGGGATTTGGGAAAGATAGAATATTGAGTTGAACTATATTTCATGTTGTCTTATTATAGAAATATTTTGATTTCACTTCATATCTTATGTTTTATATTATTCACTCATTAGTATATAAAAATTTATCATTTTATGTTTACGTAATCTTTTAATTTTGAGGCTTATGCCTCAAAACGCCTTGAGGCTTACGCCTCGCCTCACGAATGAAAAATGCCTCAATACCCGAATACGCAATTTTAAACATTGCCTCCACTTTAACCAAACAACTTGAATATGCTTTGTAATCACCTCCAAAACTAATACATAAAAAAATGTGCTTATTGTGAACCTTTGATACAAAGCATATTTTGTTTGGAAAACTTCGGACACCCCATAACTATTAATATTAGTTATACACATCTTCAATAACTTTAACATGCATTTGACACATACACATCTTTACCTTAATGTAAATCAAATCTGTTTTTATGATACCCAATCATATGCTCTCTCTAAACTAATCAAAAGCACATGAAATGTTTTTTTAGTTTATATATGTCCTTGATTGCTTTAACATAAAAATCACATCCAAAGGGAAATTATCATATGCATAAAACTAATTGATTTTTTGGTACTATCATAATATCTCTTTCAAAATCTATGCTCCATTACTATACCATAAATTCAATGTAAGTCTAAAGCAAAAAAGATAAGCTAATCATTTATGTAATCCAACTGAAATAGGAAAAAAATTCGTCAAAAGAAACCAAAAAAAAACCTTTCGTTCCGTCGAGATCTCGAGCGTCGGCGAAGATGAACGCGACCACGAAAGCTAGGATGCCTCGGCGAAATCCGGTGATCGTCGGCAAAGTCCGGTGACCGTCGGCGACGGCAATCTACGGCGAGCGACGGAGGGCGACGAGCGAAACAGGCGAGGTGAGAGAACAGAAGGAAAGAAGTGACGGGCCAGAGGGGCTCGGTCTCGAAAAATAGGGCTTTCGCCGGCGGATTTTTCGGCGTCCTATCTGCCGGCGATATTTACGGCGCAAAATGCGCTGGTTTTATTTCGCTGAGTTTAAATACCCTGGCTCAATATCCGCCAGAAATGGCGCTGGTGATTTTCTGCCGTAACATGCGACGGAAATGGTGAAATGTTGGTTTATGCCGACGCCGATACCGGCGCAACTGACGCCGAAATGTTTCCGGCGTAGTTTGCGCCGGAAAATCCGTCGTAGATTTTCCGTCGCAACAATGCACCGTTACATGCGTCGTGCTTACCGGCGCAGAATTTTTCGCCGGAAAATCCGACGGTAATCCCGTGTTTTCCCGTAGTGAGACCTCCCCATTGCCAATACCACATTGGATGCTCTGCTCTGCTTCTCATTTTATATTGCAAAGCCATTTCCAAACCAGAGAATCATATGCTTTGAAATGGCAAGCCAGGGGATTAAGATCCTTACAATATTTAGCAAACATAAATTGGGCCCATAAACTATTTTGAGATCTAAAGGCAAACCAAAGTTTATGAGAGAAAGCGTGAGCAGTATCCATAATAGACTTGCAACCAAGTGACCCTTCATTATAATTTTCGCAAATTTTTTCCAGGATGACCAATTGATACAAGTCTTGTTGTTGGTAGCCCCCAAAAAAACGTATTTATCATTTTCTCCATTCTCATACAAATCGTGGACGAAGGTTTCATCGTATGAAAAATAAATATAGGAATAGAGTTTAAGACACTTTTAATCAAAATCAGTCTACCACCAAAAGAAAGAAAATTCAAAGACTAATTAAGTATTTTTTTTTTTAAAGATAGTAAAGATATTTTCAAACAAAAAAAAACTTTTTCCTACCTTTAAAAAGGGGCTTTCCAAGATATTTAATAGGAAGTAAAGTCTGATTGAAACCACAAACTCTTTTGATCATACTCACTCTGCTACTATTCACAAAATTACCGGTAATTAATAAAGTTGCTCTTCTCCCTATTAATAGAGAGACCACTAATACTCTGGAAAGAGGAAAGAAATTTAGCAATAATTTTAACATTTTTTATCGAGGCATTAGAAAAAATAATAAAGTTATCAGCAAAGGGGTTTAAGTCTGGTTGATTTGGTTTTAATTTGATCTAATCTTGGCTTGTCATAATTCAAGTTTAATTTGAGCAAAAATTTGATTCCATCTCAATTAATTTTGATTTCTAATGTAAACGTTGGCTTCAATATAATTAAATATTTATGTCTGTTTGTGACAACTAAAGTTGGATGTAAAATTGTTGTGGGAAAAATAACTCAGCATAGCTTTTATTTTAAATTTTTTTGAAAAGTACTAAAAAACAATAAGGAAGTAGCCAAACAAAATAATGTTGCATCACTCATAGTCAGCCTCTAGGTCAAAGAATTTGCAATACATACCATGATGGAAGATTCTACACAATTCCAAGAAAGAAAAAATATGGTGATAAACAACAAAAGTAAGGAAATCTTGTCAAAAATATTGCGAGGGACTTCGTTGAAGCGATCGAGCTGCCCTAACCTTCGGTCTCTTGACTCGTCACTTTCAATTAAACACATCATTCATCTATCATATTCTTTTTTCTTTTTAATCTTTCTGAGCCTCATATATATATATATATATATATATATATATATATATTATATATTATTTATTTATTTATTTTATTATTTTTATTTTTATTTTTATTTTTATTTTTCTTTCTGGGCCTCATATCTCATATTGCATTTATCATATTAGGTTTTATCATGGTTTGGAGTATCAATGGTTTTTTCCAAAAAAGAAGAGGTTTAATAGATTATTTGTAGTAGATTTTGAATATTCATTAGTGCAACATGTCTATAACAAATTGTTTTTACTAAGAAAGAAAAAAATAGGTTATCATATTCCGTCACAAGAATCTCATACTTTAAAAGTTGTGCAAACTTCTCATACTTTTGAGCTTTCATGATAGCAGAATATAAATATGTTGGATTCAGAGACAAGGTTTCATTCGAGAGCTTTCTTATTATTTTCTAAAGCAATTTTTTAATGTACAAATATTTTTATGGAAGAAACTTTTATGCTAAAAAATTGCTTTAAAAAGCACTAAGAAAGCTATATATATCCCAAACAAAGTCTAAACCTTAGCAGTTGAATCATATAGGATTGACTCAACGAGCAGTGCACCTATAAACATTTCTTTAAGAAAGCGTGCAGAAGCCTTTTAGCTCATCTTCATTTAAAACAAAACATATCTGATTAGCCTGAAAATCTGAAATAGAAAATTTTAAGATCCCATGAAAGATATCTACGTACTTAACAACACCTCTCTCTCTCTCTCTCTCTCTCTCTCTCTCTCTCTCTCTCTCTCTCTCTCTCTCTCTCTCTCTCTCTCTCTCTCTCTCTCTCTCTCGATATATTTATAAAACACACATACAATACATATTTAGATAAGCAGTAAACATTAATATATTGTTAGTAGGATCAGTTCTTCATCAGGAAATTGAAGTCTACACTGAAAACCAGCTTCAGAAAGCTTAGAAACCCCAACGAGAAAGCTTTCGAGTAGCAGGCGGATTCCTGGGCAGTGGCTGTCTCTTTGGTGGGGGATACGTAGTAACTATAACTACTCCACCATACTTCTTCGCTGCTTCGTTACTGTCGATTACTGCAGGCTGAGCCTTCAACACCTTCTCCAGTAAGAAAAAGGCATCTCTTCCCACGTTTTCAAGACGACGATTAGACATCTTAATTATAGGTTGGATAATAAAGGAAGAAGAAGTTCAATCTTTGAAAATTATAGGTTGCCTTTATTTGCATGGAAGTGATGTTGGCAAAGCTTGCCATTTTATAGAGGGACACTACTCATTAACGAGAATAAATTAACTACTTCTGATACTGTTTATGATCATAAATTAACTACTTTCGGTGGGGAATTATATGTGGAGAGATACGAGGAGGAGAACAACAGAAAGAAAGAGTATTTCATGTAATAAAATCTTGCATCAGATACTTCAGAACCTGTAAGCTTGGAGGTTTCTAATGGACAGGATGAATAATATCTCCTTCAGTGCCAAGAAACAAAACTGATAGGTCCTGATTTCGAGATTCTAATGGACAGGATGAATAATATATATGAATGATTAAAAACAAAAGAGATGGGGCGTATCCACAGGAATATCTTCTCTGTGCTTTGTCTTTAATATATAATACAATATTGGTAATGGAAGGTATAGTATTCTATACAATATATCATATGTTAACACCAGCTTTTCTATAACGAATCATCCATAAATTATATATATATGTATATATATATATATATATATATATATATATGTATATATATATATATATATATATGTATATATATATATATGTATATATATATATATGTATATATATATATTATATATATATATATATATGTATTATATATATATATATATATATATATATATATATATATATATATATATATATATATTGTGTTAAGAGCATCTAATCATGTGATTCTTGCTATCATATTGTAGTTATCATTCCTATCACGTGAAAAGTTCTTTGGTGTATGCAATAGTTTATTAATTTATTACAATGTTTAAGTTGTTGAAGATTAAGCATGAATCTCAATGCAATATTTTAATTGAAAATATTTGGAATCAAATGCGGGATCATATTCGATTTCAGTATAATTGTAGTCTAAATGAATGTCTTAAGAAGACAACCCCATCAATACCATGAGTGATTCAATTCAAGTCCAAATGACAAGCAGGTTTAGCCCTTCATGCCGGGTTTGCCAACTCTCAAATCCTTCGCAAATATCCTGGCGATTTTAGGATTCTCTTCTACATCCTGCTTCTCTTTTGCCTCCGCATCATCTCCGGTGGCGAAATCGTGCGATTTTTCTTGCCTTCTAGATGCTGGTGTTCTCTTCTATATACGGGTTAGCCCTATTAGGGCTTCAAAGCTATGGCGGGGGGCTCCTCCTCGACGCCTTGGGGGAATGTCGCCTCCCATGTTCAAGACACAAGGAATTTTTTAGCTTGGATCCGGAGGTTCCCTCTCCTCCTCAATCGCGTTCCTTTAAAGATGTTCTCTCTGGTTCTTCGGCAAGTGATATCCTCTCATCTTTAACTCAATCTACTTTCAATGGTGTTCCGGCTGTTATGTTTTTTGATGATGAAGTTTTGAAACTAGCATCACCTTTTCATTTTACTCTAGTTAGTAAATTTGCCCTCTAACGACCCGGCCAATCTTGATTCGATCCGTGCTTTTTTCGGTAACCTAAAGCTCTCAGGTTTTTATTCTTTTGGTCTCTTGGATTCCAAACATGTTGCGATTCAGTTATCTAATGACCTTGATTATAGCCGTGTGTTTGCTCATAGATCTTATTTCATTCTTAACTGTCAAATGTGAATTTTGAAGTGGACGTCTTTTTTTTATGTTAAAGAAGAATCTCCTATTGTTCATATTTGGATCTCTTTTCCTAATCTGAGACTTCATTTTTTTAAAAGCAAAAGTTTTACATGCTCTTGGTTCAATTTTTGGCCGCCACTTAAACCGACCAAGCTACGGCTTCCAGATCCCGTCTATCTATGGCATGCTAAAGAAGTATGGGTTGGTTCTAAAGCATTTGGTTACTTACAAAAGGTGGAATTTGAAAAAGTCCCTGATTTCTGTAATCATTGCAAAACTCATGGTCATGTAGTTTCTGATTGTTTCAAATTACATCCGGATCTTAAAAAAGTTTCCAACAACTCCATAGGAAAGGTAATCACTAAGGATGACTCAAACGAGAAGGTTGATATCATGATTCCTTTGAATCAGGAAGAGAACCTTTTCCCTGTTGAGATAGTTGGAAATGAAAAAATTGTTGATTCGGATAATTTGATAGTTTTGGACGATACTCCTACTACTTCACCTGAGAAAGTTCTATCTAATGATAAACCTATTGAGGAAGGTGAAAAGCTTCCTAATATTTTTATTTCTATTGAGTCCATGCTTCAAAATGAAGAGAACCCCACTTCTTTACTTAATATGGACACCAATGAAATGGAAAAGGATAGTGTGGAAGATTGTGAAGAAGGAGAATTTATCCCTATTAAAAATCTTGTCCCTATTTCGGTGGTTCATATTAAAAATAAAGAGAAGGGGACTTGTTCTAATAATGCCTCTTCATCTGCTCTTTTTGGAAGTGGCTCTAAAACTATTGAGGAGGAAGGAGCATTTAAGGTGCAAAAAAAAAGAAAAGAAAAATGGCAAAGTTTCTTTACCTGATACATCTCGTTCTACTAGGGCTCAAGCTACTACTAAAAATTTCAATAATTAAAACCCTTATTTGGAATGTGAGGGGGATTGGAGTGTTTGATTCTAAGACCCGTGTTAGGAATTTATGTCGTGTGCACAACATTCATCTTTTGGTTTTACTTGAACCTTTTATTTTTGATGATTAAATTGCTTTTACTACCTCTCGTTTGGGTTTTAATAGGATGTTTGCTAATTGCTCTAATAAAATTTGGATTTTGTGAAAAAGTCATTTTAACATCACTGTTATTTTTTATTTTCACCAAGTTGTTCATTTCCAAATTGCCCATTCTAATTTTATTTTTAATGCCTCTTTTGTGTACGTTGCTTGTACTATAATAGGTCGGCTCCTTCTTTGGGATCTTTTATCAGATTTTGCTTATAATTCTAATGGTCCTTGGTGTGTTGGTGGTGATTTTAATATTATCTCTAGTACTAATGAAAGAATAGGGGGTAATCACCCTAATTTTAATGTTATGAATGATTTTAATCACATGATTTCTAATCGCAATCTTTTTGATATTGGCTTTATTGGTAGTGCTTTTACTTGGAGTAGATCTTTAATGCGAAAAAGACTTGATAGAATTCTCTTTAATAATGATTGGATTAAAGATTTCCCTATGACTCAAGTCCAGCATTTGAGTAAAACTTTATTTGACTATACTCCTTTACTTATGACCATTTCTTATAACAAAATCAATGGTTGTTTGACCTTTAGATTTCAAAACATGTTGATTACTCATTCTAATTTTTAAATGTAGTTTCTACTAATTGGAATGTAATTATCTTTCCAGATAATAATATTAAAGGCATATCTCATCTCTAAGCTAAGTTGAGTAGACTGAAACAAGTTCTTAAATAGTGGACTAAACATGTTTTCAAAAATATTTTTGCTAATATTAAGGAAGTTGAAGATAAGGTCTTGGAGTTGGACAAGTTGTTTACTGAAAGTCTTATTACTGATAATCTTTCTAATCTTGAAAATGCTAAAGTTCATCTTTTTCAATTACAGAATCAGAAAGAAATCTTTTGGAAACAAAAGGCTTCTGCTACTATTATTTTGGAAGGGGACAGGAATACTTCCTTTTTTCATGCGATGGTTAATAAAAATAGGATTAAGAGTCATATTCACAGATTGGTTGATAACAATGGTTGTGTTTATGATACGGATGATTCAATTGTTAATTCTGGTGTGAATTATTTTAAAGAGGTTTTTAATAGTGCTACCTTAACCACCCCTATTATGAATACTAATGTGATACCTTCCTTGATCGGTGAGAATGATAATCAGTTATTTACTCAAACACCTACTGAAGATGAAATTTGGAACACCATTAAAGGCATGAATAGGGACTCTGTGGCTGACTCGGATGGTTTTACTATCAAATTTTTTGTTAAAACTTGGGATATTATTAAAATTGATGTGGTTGAAGCTGTGAATGATTTTTTCAAGGGCAATCCTTACCCTAAATTTTTTCCTTCCATTAATATTATTTTTATCCCCAAAAAAGTTTATACTAACTATTGGAATGACTTTAGACCCATAAGTCTCTGTACTTTCTTTAAAAAACTTATGGCTAAAATCATTTCTTCTATATTAATGTCTATTTTGCCGAGAATCATCTCCTTTAACCAAACTGGATTTGTGAAAGGCAAGAGCATTTTTGACAACATTTTATTGGCCCAAGAGATGATTCATGATATAAATGCCAAATGTACTGGATGTAATCTTATTTTTAAACTCGATATTACAAAGGCTTATGATAATTTAAACTGGCAATTTCTCTACAAGGTGTTGTCTTTGTTTGGCTTTAATCAATCTTTCATTATGCTTATTAAAAATAGTATTGAAAACTATTTCTTTTCTGTTATCATTAATGGTCGTAATCATGATTTTTTTAAATCTGAGCATGGGCTAAGACAAGGTGATCCTTTTTCCTCCTTCTCTGTTTATTATTGCTATGGAATACCTATCTAGAAGGCTTGAGGATCTTTATAGAAGGTATCCTAACCTTATCTTTTGGACTATTGGTGGTTTTTCTATTACTTATCTTAGCTTTGTTGATGACTTTATTATCTTTTTGAATGCTTCTATTAAAATTGTTAAAACTCTTGTTCAATTCCTGTCCCATTTTTAAATGATTAGTAGTTTGTCTGTTAACAGAGATACAAGTAATTTCATTGTTGGCAAATCAGTTAATAATAACAGAATTGGCAAGATTAAAAGAATCCGTGGCTTTAACTCTATTATTCTTCCTATTAAATATTTAGGTACCCCTGTCTTTAAAGAGAGGAAAAATAAGTTTTTGTTCAAAAATATTTTCACTATCTTACAAAAGAAACTTCTTAATTGGTCTTATAGTTTTCTTTCTTTTGGGGGAAGGTTGATTTTGATAAAAAGTATTTTAAGTTATATTCCTATATTTATTTTTCATACTTTGCAGCCTTCCTCCTCGGTTTGTATTAGAATGGAAAGAATGATCAATAAGTTCTTTTGGAGAGCAAAAAATAACAAGTCATGTATCAATTGGACTAGTTGGAAGAAAGTTTGTGGTGTTTACAATGAGGGTTCTTTGGATTGCAAGAATATACTTGACACTGTGCACGCCTTCTCTCATAAATTATTATTTTCATTTAGATCTAATAACAATTTATGGGCTCAGTTTATGAATGCTAAATATTGCAAAGAGCTTAATCCTTGGTTTGTCACTATAAATCTTCTGACTCATTTGTTTGGAAAAGGCTTGCAATGTCAAATGGGAGGCTGAACAGTATATTCAATTGGGCCTTGGGAAAGGTGATATTTCTTTTTGGCAAGATAATTGGTTGGGTATGTCTTCTATTGAGTGTTATCTTAATACCCATACTATTGACAACACTAGAGTTAATTCTTTTATTCAAAATGGTAATTGAAATATTAGTAAACTCTTAGAGGTGGTCCCTGATGACATTGTTGACAAAATTGTGTAAATCCCTTTACAATTACAGTACAAGAATAAAATCCTTTTTAATTTATCATCTTCTAACAATTTCAATTTTAAAAAAGTATGGGAAGCTATTATATTTAAAGGTGAATGTTCTCAAAATTTTGCTTCTCTTTGGCACAATAATATTCCTTTATCGTACTCTATATTAGCTTGGAGATGTCTTAAAGGTTACCTTTTTGTGGACAATATTTTGTAGAAAAAATGTTTATACTTCCTTCAAAATGTCAATGTTACTTTAATATTGAAAGTATCAAACATGTTTTTGTTAATGGGGAGATTGCTCAAAAAGTTTGGTACCATTTTTTTAACCTTGTTGATATTGGTTTTATTAATATTAATTACGATGTTGCTGATATTCTTAAACTGTGGTTTACCAAAGTTAAAGGCCACATCCATAATTTACTCCCTATTTTGATTATTTGGTGTCTTTGGAAGGCCAGGAACGATTCTAAGCACAATAAGATCAAGATGGATGCTAATCAAATCATTACCAATGTTAGAAATAAAATTTTGTAGTTTCAGTCTATCAATCTTATTTCGATCAAGAATTTTAAAAATAGTCGTCGGCTTGCTACTCATTTTGGTATTCATAATGATATTGGTTCCCTTCATAAAATTGATCGTGTTGTGAGATGGCTTAAACCCACCTTACCTTATGTTAAGCTTAACTCAGATGGTTCTGTTGGTGCTAGTGCTACTGGTATGGGTGGTATCATTCGCAATCATAATGGTAATCCTATTGCTGTTTTTTCTTGTCCTCTAATTTCGTGCTCTATCATTATTGCTGAGCTTCAGGGCTTAGCTCATGGTTTAAACATTTATTTGAGTTTAGGCCTTAATCATGTGATTATTGAGATTGATGCTAAACTCTTAATTCATATTATTAATGATGGTAATGCTGGCAATCCTCATGATTTTTACACTGTTAGAAAAATAAGGATGCCCATATCTAATCTAAATTATTATATTTCTCATATTTACTGTGAAGGCAATGCGTGTGCGGATTGGTTAGCCAAGTATGGTTCTCAAATTGATATGTATCATGAATTTAATATTTACAACCTGCCTTGTTTTCTCAGAGGGCTTATAACCTTGGACAAATGTGGGCTTCCTTATATTCCTACTGCTTGATTCTCCCCGTTCTGATGTCTCTGATGTTTTCCGGCAGTACATGTGATCTTCCTTGTTTTTTCTTCTGGAATTCTGGGAGGTTTGGCTCCTTTGTTTATTTGGTTGATTCTTTATGGTATTTAGGTGCTGCTTGTTTTCATTTTTGGGTGTTGCTTGGGGTTGTATTACGTACCAGAATTTTGTGGGCTGCCGTCTCTTACCTTATGTCTCTGCTGCTTCATGTGCTTATCAACCTTAGTCGGTTGCTGAGCTTTTTGGTTATGTCTTTTTGTTACCTCCTTACTACCTATTTTTTGGGTGATACTTGGGACTTCACAACTTTTATTATTCAGAGATATTTCATGTTTGCTTATTCTTTTTGCAGGAAGATTATGCTGCACGATTTTATTTTGTTCTTCCTTTTTTGGGTGCTGTCTGCTTGCAACCCTAGTATGTGCTTAAGTTTTTTGTAATGCGTAGTATAAGGAACCATCGGCTCTTACGTTTTATTTTATTTTCTCTTGTAACTTGTTTGAGCATTAGTGAGCTGGAGGTTCCTTTTAAGGATCTTGTAACCGCTTTTTTTGATATCAATGCGTAGGCCCCTCCGTGGGTTTTAACCAAAAAAAAATTCAAGTCCAAATGATCCCAGATCAAACTTTCATAGTTGCTTGGTCATTATAATCTGATCGTCATTGCCCTACTAAGTTCTCCTAACCATAGTTTCCTTCCACTATCATCTTCCAACCACAGCCCTTTGACCACCATGATTTGATTATAATCATCTAACTATTGTTGCTCAATTATAGTCCTCTGATCCATCTTCGCCCAAGCACCATTGCCCAACTATTATACGTTCTTCGACCACGATTACCCAACTATAGTCATCTAAAAACTATCACTTAACCTTTTATTAAGGATAAATATAGCATTTGCCCCCTCCAGATGAAAGTGTGGTCAACCCCGAGGATATTTTATTTTAATTATTTTATATAGGTTAATGTCATGGAATAATATTATAAAAATACTTAGATAAGTCAAATATCTTTAATGATTTTCTTTTAATCACTTTCACATAGATTAACATCATTGAGCATCACTATGATAACTAGCCTTGAATATGCCAAATATTGTTGATGGATTTCTCTCAACCTCTGTGGCGCCCCAAGATCCGTGTAGCGAAAGGATTCGTCTGACATTCTGATCGAACTCCATTCCAGTTGCCTTGCTCGGACCTGAAATTTTAAACCACATATAATGAGCTACAATAGCCCAGCAGGTCACCAAAGCCTACAACTGAAATCAAAGCAAGGCGATGTTATCAATATGCATGTCAATCTATCAATCTGAATCAGTCAATGGTCAATGAGTCTATGCAATGGAAATCAATGAATCAATGATCATCAATTCTATGCAGTGGAAATCCATAGTCAATAAAACCAGTCAATGCAGCGGCAGGCAATTCGATAAATCAATGCAATCAATCAATATCCGTCAATCAAATCAATACGGTCAAATCAGTACGATCTAATCAATGAAGTCAAATGAGAAAAGCGATACGAGACAAGGAATCTATAAAACAGTCAATACGGTATAGAACAATAGCAACAGCGAGTATATAAAATCTAGGCGGCAATACAATGAATCTATACGATGTCCATGTCCATGCTATCAATGCAGTATCTATATCTATCAATATCCATATCAATGCTCAGCGATCAATCATCAATGGATCTATACAATATCTATGTCCATAACAATAATCAATGGTCAATAGTATCAATGCTCGACGATTATCAATGATCAGTCAATAAAATCAATGAATCCGTACGATAAGAAATCAATTCGATAAATCCATCAAATCAATAAATCAATCGGAAGTCAATAAATCAATACATATCAGGAAATCCATACGATGCAAGATCATACAATGTCATACAATGGTCTTACTCGACAAGCACAAACACTAGTCATGATCAACCAGGTTAATTGGCTATTATCGATAGTGCTGTTGTAGAATCCGTTGCTGTTGTAGTCCGTTCAATACACGTTGGTTTCTATAACCAACGTTCAACTAGGTTTCCACTTGTCTTTCAGTGACACAATCAATCAATCAATGCAATAATCGATGCAATAAGCAATATTAAAGAAATCTAGAACAATCATATCAATAATCATAGGCATATCGATTCAATCTATCAATTTCGGGAAAATCAGGAGTCGTACGAAAATCGGGCAGAGTAACGGCAGTCGGTCAAATTTACACCAAAAATCCTGCAAAAAGACACGATTTCCAAATTGTACCAAATTACAATAGAATATCTATAACATCAATGCAAGACTTTTATTCTACAGAAACCAAGTCAGAAAACATCCTGATAATTTTCTATTCGATTAAAATCACGTAGAATCAATTCCAACCGGAAGAAAATTCGTAGAATACAGTCAAATCGTGTAGAATAATCATATCTATAACACTCTAAAAGTTGTGCGGTGAAAGTTGTGTCAAATCAAAATCATGTCGAAAAGTCGACTACGAAAACACAAAACAGATCTCAACTCAGTCAAAACACAACATCTTTGAAAACAGAAATAGGATTCGGAGTCCTTACCACGAGATCTTCACTTTTCCCAACAGCAGCGTCGGACGAAAAGCGCTCCGCGGTCTCCGAAAACCAGCTTTTCTCTATTTCCCTTTCTCTTTCTCTCTCCTCAGATATTTTCGTTTTTATAAAATGATTTTCTCTCTCCTCAAAACGAGCTGATTTTCTTATATCTGTGAACTGATCGGCCAGGCCGATATTCACATCGTCCCGGGACGATCAGACCAAATCCTGATCGACCTGGACCTCACCCAGGGCTATTGTCTGGCCGATAATTTCTACAGTACAGATCGGCCTGGACGATCTCACGATCGGTCCGGACGATCCTGTCCAGAAATCATCCAGAAAACACTCCAGAAATCAGCTGTTTTCCATGCACTGATCGGCCTGGACGATCTCAACTTCGTCCTGGCCGATTCTGGGAGGAAAATCCAATTCAGAGAGGAACAGTAAGGGAATGAGATATTACAATCTCCCCACCTTAGAAAAATGTCGTCCCGACATTTCCCTAAAGGTACGAAGCAAAACACGAAGCAACCAAATCGATCGAAATCCAAATCCCAAAACAAAACTCGTCGAAATCCATACAAAACACACAATGCAATCAATCAAATGTCAATCACTATGTATGCAAAATGAATAGAATGGATTCATTCTATCAAACTATCAATCGAATCCTTTCACTACACTTGCTCTGATACCAACTGTAGCGCCCCAAGATCCGTGTAGCGAAAGGATTCGTCTGACATTCTGATCGAACTCCATTCCAGTTGCCTTGCTCGGACCTGAAATTTTAAACCACATATAATGAGCTACAATAGCCCAGCAGGTCACCAAAGCCTACAACTGAAATCAAAGCAAGGCGATGCTATCAATATGCATGTCAATCTATCAATCTGAATCAGTCAATGGTCAATGAGTCTATGCAATGGAAATCAATGAATCAATGATCATCAATTCTATGCAGTGGAAATCCATAGTCAATAAAACCAGTCAATGCAGCGGCAGGCAATTCGATAAATCAATGCAATCAATCAATATCCGTCAATCAAATCAATACGGTCAAATCAGTACGATCTAATCAATGAAGTCAAATGAGAAAAGCGATACGAGACAAGGAATCTATAAAACAGTCAATACGGTATAGAACAATAGCAACAGCGAGTATATAAAATCTAGGCGGCAATACAATGAATCTATACGATGTCCATGTCCATGCTATCAATGCAGTATCTATATCTATCAATATCCATATCAATGCTCAGCGATCAATCATCAATGGATCTATACAATATCTATGTCCATAACAATAATCAATGGTCAATAGTATCAATGCTCGACGATTATCAATGATCAGTCAATAAAATCAATGAATCCGTACGATAAGAAATCAATTCGATAAATCCATCAAATCAATAAATCAATCGGAGTCAATAAATCAATACATATCAGGAAATCCATACGATGCAAGATCATACAATGTCATACAATGGTCTTACTCGACAAGCACAAACACTAGTCATGATCAACCAGGTTAACTGGCTATTATCGATAGTGCTGTTGTAGAATCCGTTGCTGTTGTAGTCCGTTCAATACACGTTGGTTTCTATAACCAACGTTCAACTAGGTTTCCACTTGTCTTTCAGTGACACAATCAATCAATCAATGCAATAATCGATGCAATAAGCAATATTAAAGAAATCTAGAACAATCATATCAATAATCATAGGCATATCGATTCAATCTATCAATTTCGGGAAAATCAGGAGTCGTACGAAAATCGGGCAGAGTAACGGCAGTCGGTCAAATTTACACCAAAAATCCTGCAAAAAGACACGATTTCCAAATTGTACCAAATTACAATAGAATATCTATAACATCAATGCAAGACTTTTATTCTACAGAAACCAAGTCAGAAAACATCCTGATAATTTTCTATTCGATTAAAATCACGTAGAATCAATTCCAACCGGAAGAAAATTCGTAGAATACAGTCAAATCGTGTAGAATAATCATATCTATAACACTCTAAAAGTTGTGCGGTGAAAGTTGTGTCAAATCAAAATCATGTCGAAAAGTCGACTACGAAAACACAAAACAGATCTCAACTCAGTCAAAACACAACATCTTTGAAAACAGAAATAGGATTCGGAGTCCTTACCACGAGATCTTCACTTTTCCCAACAGCAGCGTCGGACGAAAAGCGCTCCGCGGTCTCCGAAAACCAGCTTTTCTCTATTTCCCTTTCTCTTTCTCTCTCCTCAGATATTTTCGTTTTTATAAAATGATTTTCTCTCTCCTCAAAACGAGCTGATTTTCTTATATCTGTGAACTGATCGGCCAGGCCGATATTCACATCGTCCCGGGACGATCAGACCAAATCCTGATCGTCCTGGACCTCACCCAGGGCTATTGTCTGGCCGATAATTTCTACAGTACAGATCGACCTGGACGATCTCACGATCGGCCCGGACGATCCTGTCCAGAAATCATCCAGAAAACACTCCAGAAATCAGCTATTTTCCATGCACTGATCGGCCTGGACGATCTCAACTTCGTCCTGGCCGATTCTGGGAGGAAAATCCAATTCAGAGAGGAACAGTAAGGGAACGAGATATTACAACCTCTACCACAAAGATTAATGTTATCAAGCAAGTCTCTGATAAATAATCTTATATAGGTCAAACCTCCTTAGTAAATTTCTCTAAACCTCTTCCGTATAGGTTAACAATATTGAATAATAATCTAACAAATAACTTCAGACAAGTCAAAATTATTGATAGATTTCTCTTTATATCTTTCACCACATGTTAAGATTTTGGTTGACTCACCATACTAACAACTTAAGGAAGGCAAAATTTCTAAAGGAATTCTATATGAACCTCCTAAATAAAGAAAATGAGCTTAAATAAAATTATGTCATCAATAAATCTTATCACTATTATGACCAAAATGTCAATCATATTTAGGTAGATAAGAAATGTGCTGGAGACATCCAGAAAAACTTAATCCCCTATTCAAGCAAGTTCTTAAGGCATTGGATTACTATTACCACATAGACACTTATCAGATCACGATACCCTTCATGTATAGTTTGTAAAGTATTATAATTAATGATATACTTTTCTACTTTTTTTAAGTATCTACCATTTAGCCCTCTGAATTGTATAATTAAATAAATGGTGAATAGACATATTTTGATTCATTTTTAGAACTAGTAATCTAGCAAAGTATTTTTAAGGCTTTTCTTTGTAGTTATTATTTCAGATTTTTTTCTTTTTCCATGCTCACCCTATGTTCTGGGGTTCTCATCTAGGAGGTTTACAGTTAGGAAAGTCATGTATCAATGACTAACAAATTTGAATCCAATAACAACTATTGAAAAATATTGCATTTTGTTGAATCCAATTTTTCCTGTGTGATGTCTTGGCCTTACTATCAAGACTATTAAGGTGACATGATTTGAACAAAAAATAAATGTGACAAGAAGAGAAAAAAAGAAAGGAGGATAATAGGAAGAAATCTATCTATAATCAATGTTGTAAGTTTCGGTAGCAAAAAGGTCACAAAAATATCTCTCAATTGGTTATTTGTAGGGGAGAAGGCTAAAGTAGATGTGACACCTAAAATAATAATGAAATATTATAATATTTGACAGTTATAAAATACATGTGCTGACTAGAATGAATGCGCATGTCCTTTCATATTTAACTTGGCTTGACTCTTAGAGATTGCCTCCAAAATTGAGGTGCCAACTAAACAAACATAGTTGCCACACCTAATTTTAGGTAGGTCAGCATCTCTTGCATAATGGTCAAGTGATCATCTAGTAGAGGTGAGCTTGATGTGGGGAGATCAATGAATAATAACAAGTAACAGCTCCTAAGAGCAAGAATACCAAAGAAAAATAATTACTATTAATCTTCCAAAAATATCATTCATTTCATTCTTTCTAAAACATCTTACATATATAATTTAAAATAGAACCTTCTAGAAAACCTAAAAAACAACAATTAAATGATAAAGCATTCCTAAAGTACATTTTAGATCATAAGATGCTCTGCATCCGAGCTCTCTAAGATGATTGCCTTAAGAAGGCAAGTTTTGTTGAGGCAAGTTCTTCCTTCTAAACATGGTTAACGCGTATGCTTCCTTGTTTTTAAACTTTTCCAATGTGAGCTTCACTAAGGCGAGTGCCTAACCTTATTGAATCTCTCTAAGGCGGGTTCCCCCATAAGCGGGAATGCCTTGGATGATAGTAATTGTATGATTAATAAACTACTTTCATTGGGGGATTATTTGGTAGAAATATATGGGCATATATGATGGGGGGGGAGAACAACCTAAAGTATGCATACTACTAAACCTATAGCTTGGAGGTTTTTTTTTTTTTTTTCTTCCCCCTCAGTTTAGGAGAGATTATTACATGCAAAGTTTGGATACAGAGAATCATTCGGTTTTATGATTGTGAACAATAAAAGCACAGTGGTGAACAGTAACTGCACTTTTACTGTTAAGAGTTATAAAACCGAACGGTTCTCTTTATCTAGACTCCGCACGTAAGAATCTCTTCAATTCCAGAAAAGAGAATTAACATCTATTCTTCCTTGCAAACCCTGATCTGTTGCCTTAAGATCTTAATAATAATATATTAGTAAAGCAAGGCATAGTATTCTCACTATCATATCTCACCAACTATATATTCTACATGGAGAAAAAAAATTTCTGTCACCAGCATCTAATCAAGTTCCCAGCTTGTTATTTTACAGAAAAATTTGTTGTCACAGTTCATTACTTTATTGCAGTGTTCAAGCTTTTGTATCCAAATAACCAACAAAGTTCTTCAGCTCAAACCAGAAAAGAAGGGAATAGAGTAAGCTCCTAGCCATTCATCGCCCTGAATAAAGCTCACAACAGTAAAATTCAGAGCTTCCGCAGAACTATTAATGGCCTTATACCCAGTCCAGTTTACCCTCCCACTCACATTCGATCCTGGCCCTCGATTCATGTACTCCCCGTAAAACAGAGTATCAACTCCCACACTGCCGTTCCATTCCGACCACCCCGCAGGCTCAATCAAGCTCCCTATATACGATTCCATCACCACAGTTCTCGAATACTTCTTCCATGGCCGGCCGAGATAGCTCTGGAAGTCTGACTCAACCGGGATTAGTTCGGCCGCAGAAGTTATCTTGCAGCGTTGGATTGAGATCCCCGTGTTCTGGTTGGGGTCTTCGTGACCTTGAGCTGTAAAAATGGGGTTTTGATTGGGGTCGGGTTTGCGGGCGTAAAGATTGCAGTTTTGGAAGAGGGCGGCGGCGTCGCCGAAGATGAAGTCGACGGTGCCGTAGATGTCGCAGTCGCGGTAGAATTGGCGGAGGGAGTGGACGTAGAGAGTGTCTTGGTAGCCGACGAAGCTGCAGCGGTAGAAGGCGGAGAGGTCGGCGCCGCAGCGGAGGGCGACGGCTTGGTGTTTGGTTGGACCGGCGGCGTTTTCGACGGTGAGGTCGCGGGCTATGAAGCCTTTGCCTACTACGGCTGCGATTAGCATTTAATTTATTGTATTAGTCGTTAAAATGTCATTAGTAAAATTTAATAACTTTATAATCAGCCATCAAATAACTCATTTAATTTTTAACAATTGATCAAGAAATTTTATTTTTTTAATTGGCACAAAATTGCTATTTTAAAAGACAAATTTTAGTCTATATGTTCCATAATATTTGATATTAGAGAAATTTGCTCCATATTTCATTTCTTAAATATGAATAATCTCCTCAAATCAAAATACTCTCATTTTTTATTGTGTATTAATTTTTTAAATCCGTCGTGATTAAGGCTTTATTTGGAGTGATTTTCTTACTGTTTTCTAAAACAGTTTTCTAATACAAAAATTTCTAGCTCTAAAATTTTTTATACTAGAAAGCTGTTTTAAATAGTAAGAAAGCCGTCCTAAACAAAGCCTAAATTTGGAGAAATTATTCCGTGCGGATACCAGATTGTTCGGAGACCAACAAGAACGTGTCACATATTATCAAAATGAACTAAAATTAAATGCTTATAGCATATTCAAAAGCTTCTGAAGAGTAATTGAAGAATCATGTGGCCTTTAAAAATTGCATTCTTATTATCAAATCAAGCATCTCAACAAGGATTAATTATTCTGTGTCAACGTCGAACGCCGTCCGGAGACCAATCAGAATGTGTCATGTTGATGTGGCGCATTTTGATTGGTCTCGGGACGACGTTCTGCGTCCAGCCTCCGCACATAATAATTTCTCCTCAACAAGATTCGATTAACAAGCCCAAGATCATTCAATTTTGATGTCATTAAAATACTCAAATATTAATAATAGTATATGATCAAGGAAATCAATATGTGATGCTCGATAAACCTTTTTTTTTTTTTTTTGTCTAAAAAAACTATAAATAAAGTTGTATTTTTCTACATAATGAAGGTTCAAAAGCTAAGATATTTGAAGAACTCAACTATCTTGGTCGTCAACCCTCATCGATGACCTTCATCAGCAACCGTCGTCTAAACATTGCTGTAGAAACGGAAGTGCCGGCGAGAGAAGTGTTCGCCGGACTTGGAGAAGACGAGCTCACAAGAAGACAGAAAGGAAAATGATTTATTTCATTGGTCACTTTACATCAGAGTACACATACCTATATATAGATGAGACAGAGTAACTTTACACGTGTAAGCAAATGATATGTTTACAAGAAACTTATTAACAGGTTATTATGGGTAACTAAGTGATTAGGTGCTAATATTCCCCCTCAAACTTGCGATTCCTCTCTGATTGTCAGCTGGGATCGCAAATGTTTGAACCGAAGAGTAGGAAGCGGTTTGGTAAATATGTCTGCGATCTGATCCACAGTGCTTATTGGGAGAAGACTGATGGTTTTGTTCGAAATGTGATCTCGGATGAATCTCTGATCGATCTCAATATGCTTCGTACGTGCGTGGAAGACCGGATTGTTCGCCAAAGCTATTGCCGATGTATTGTCACAATAGACTGCAATCGGGGTATTGTGCAGAATATTGAAATCAGCAAGAAGACGTTTCAACCAGATTGTGTCCGCGGTAGCTGCAGCCAATGCCCTGTATTCGGATTCTGTGGACGATCGAGATACGGTGTTCTGCTTCTTCACGGTCCAGGAAACCAGTGTCTCCTAGAAAAGTGCAAAAACCAGATGTTGATTTCCTGGTTATCGGATCCCCTGTCCAGTCGGCGTCCGAAAAAGTGCGAAGGATCATGGAGGATTTTGTAATAGGTAGTCCGAAGTTGATGGTGCCCCGGATATATCGAAGGAGACGTTTTAAGAGATGAAAATGAATGGGTTGAGGATCGTGCATATGCTGAGACAGCGTGTTGATGGCATGAGCTATGTATGGACGCGTAATAGTCAAATACTGAAGTGCTCCCGTGATTTTCCGATAGGTGACAGCGTCTGAAATAGTATTGTCTTGTTTAAATTGAATGGGCTGTTTAGTAGAAGATGGATTAGACAGGGAATTGCATTTTTGTAGATTAGTTTGCTGAAGTAGAGATTGAGCATAAGATTGCTGTGACAAAAAATACTTATCTCGCATGGATTGAATAGTGATCCCGAGAAAATGACGAGCTAAACCGAGTTGTTCATTAGTGAATTTGGAGTGTAAGTTGTGTAGAAGATTGGCTATGGCCTCGCTGTCGTTGCCTGTGATTAGAATATCATCCACATACACAAGTAGAAAAAGCTGAGTGCGTTGCCGACGGACGACGGTAGACGAGCAGCGAGGGATCTGCCTTGCTATGCTGAAAACCGATATTGATGAGATGATTAGTGAATGTGGTGTACCACTATCTGGGAGCCTGTTTAAGCCTGTATATGGCTTTCTTGAGGCAGCATACGTGGTCCGGTGACATGTTGTCTTCGAAGCCTTTGGGTTGGCGCATGAATACCGTTTCTTCCAGGCTGCCATGAAGAAATGCATTCGTGACGTCAAGCTGCTGCACTTGCCATCCATTGTATAATGCAACTGTGAAAAGAACCCGGATGGTGGGCAGCTTTGCAACGGGGCTAAAGGTTTCTTCATAATCCAGTCCATATTCTTGCCGGTTGCCTTGTGCGACTAGACGAGCCTTGAATCTTGATACTGTCCCGTCAGAATTGAATTTCTTGCGAAAGGTCCATTTGCATCCGAGAATGGATGCATTGGACGGTGGTGCGACTAGGTCCCAAGTGCCTTGCTGTTGAAGCGCCGCGAACTCCTCTGCCATAGCTTGACGCCATTCAGGATGCTTGATGGCTTCGGAGTAGCTTGTGGGGACATTTTGTGTTTCCTGTTGAGCAACATGATGAAGCAAATTTAAACGAGAGATTGGTTTAAGGGAACCTGTTTTGGATCGAGTTGTCATGTGATGTTGTGTGGTAGGCTGAACATAAGGAGGAGGATCTTGATTTAGAGCAGAGGAGATTCTGGCCGGTGAGTGGGATGTAGTTGTAGATTCGAGTAGGGGTGTCAGCGTAGTTGGTATGTTGCTGGAGTTAGTCAAAGCTGGACGATATCCTTCCTACACTTTGGAGACCGGTAGAAGAAGTTGAGTGGGTAGGGCTTGCATTGGTGTTGTGAGAGGTTGAGACTGTTGTTGAAAAGGAAACATGTTCTCAATGAATTGAACGTGTCTGGAGATGGTTATGGTATTGGTTTCTTGGTTAAAACACTTATATCCTTTGTGCTTGTCTGAGTAACCCATAAACACGCAGGTAGCAGATTTGGGTTGAAGTTTGGTAAAGGAATGCGGCGGGAGAAGAGGGAAACAAGCACAGCCGAATGTTCGCATGTGAGCGTAGTCCGGAGAAGTGTTGAACATTAGTTGCAGCGGAGAGTAGTTCTGGTTGGTGTGTGAGGGAAATTTGTTGATTAGGTACACCGCTGTATCGACTGCTTCATACCAGTAGGTGAGAGGTATGGACGTCGTCTGAAGCAAAGTTTTGGTAGTATCAAGAATGTGGCGATGCTTGCGCTCTGCCACACCATTCTGTTCCGGTGTATATGGACACGATACCTGATAATGAATGCCATTGGATCTGAGGTAGGATTGAAATTGGTGATTTATATACTCACCTCCTCCGTCAGTGCGAATTGCTTTAACTTTGTGATTCGTTTGTTTTTCAATAAAAACAATAAACTGAATAAAGTTTTGCACGACATCAGATTTAAAAACTAAAGGAAACAGCCAACAGTAGCGAGAGTAATCATCAATAATGAGGAGATAGTATCTAAATCCGTGGTGGGCGGTGACCGGAGACGGTCCCCACACATCGGAATGTAATAGTTGAAGTGGTTTATTAGTTCTATTTGCAGAAAGATCAAATGGCAGTTTATGGCTTTTACACAGTTTGCAAGAAACACAATTGTAATATTTTTGAGAAATATGAAGACTAGGATGCATTCTTGAAATGTGCTGTATAGTCCTGTGGTGAGGATGACCGAGTCGTTGATGCCAGTTTATCGCTGAAGCCGCTACAGCCGACAGAGCTTGTGTGGAGGTAGCTGCTTTCTTTATTGCAATTGGGTAGAGACCCTGTTTACATGGACCGGTGAGAAGAACTTTGTTGTTCTGCAAATCCTTAAAAGTGAATCCATCAGGAGTAAAAGTGATAGAAATTTGATTATCCGAAACAAGATTGGATATGGATAGAAGGTTATGCGATATGGAAGGTATATGAAGTAATTTGGATAAAATTAACTTACGATCTGGTGTTGGGAGCAGACCCGTACCCGAGTGAGCGATCGGGATGGATCGTCCGTCCCCAACCATCACCTGATCAGAGCCATGGTAGCTTGAACCTTGACTGAGTTGATCGTTCTGATTCGTCATGTGCGCTGATGTCACGACCCGACCCGATCCGGGACGGATCCCGCTCGCATCGGGCCGCGACACGGAAACGAAACGGACGGACTGACCAGGATCTGGTTATGGAATTTGGTTCTGAACTGAATCTTCCAAATTATTTCCACTCAAACAAACACACAAACACAGAAACACAGAGCTACTATAAATCATCAAACACAGCGGAACAAAACATCTATAGTTTTCTTTTCCTCAAAACAATCATCTACAGATACAGTACATGGCTTTTGAACAGAAAGAAAGACAGAACAGAAAAGCCATGACTGTACAAAATCAAAAGGTACAAACAATACCTATACTGATCAGAACTCAGAAATCTATTCCTGGACTTCCTTCCCTTTTCCAGAACCTGAAAACCACCAGAAAACAAGAGTGAGCTCAACAGCTCAGCAAAGCAACAAACCTCCAATCAAAACTCTCAGAATCCAAAACCAAACTCATCAGACAGAAATCCGTACAGAAATCGGAACAGAATCAGGCAAATATCCAAATCGGAACTTATCAGAACGAAACAGAACAAATCAGAACAGATACTGACAGATATCACATCAGAATACAAATCAGAACGGATTAAATCAACAGAGACAGAATCGTACAGAAATCAGAACTTCAAATCATATCAGAACAAAACTGAACGGAACAGATATCAAATTAACAGAATTGTACGGAAATAGAAGCCGTATCAAATCAGAAATAGAACAGATCAGACATATCACATTAACAGAATCAGAAATCAGAATTTCAGATCATATCGTATCAGAATCATAATTGCTTACAGAACAGATACGAAAAGCATAATCAGATTGAATCAGATATCAGATAATATTTCATAGCTAAAACTAAACTAAACAGAATCACTACGGATTCTGACCCTTATATCTCCCATGTGCTCACGGCACCAGAAATTCTCTGAGTAATTAATAACTAAGTGTGCTCACGGCACCACAACAACAGAATTCCTCGGATCCGGAACAGAACAGATATTTCTCCAATTTGAGCTCAACTAAGATTTCCCCAGACACTAACTGAATCTCATAGGATCCAGGCCCCTTATAACTCCATTTTTATAGCACATACAGATAACATTTCAATTCAGAAGAAATCCGGGCAAATCGGAAATCAGACAAAAATTGGGCAGCACAACAACAGTATACGGAATTTACACAAAATTTTCTGCAAATCAAAATTCACCAAATTCGCACAGAATGTAAATAACAACATTTCAGAACATTTATTCTACTGCACAGATAATTTTCAATTTCACAGAAAAATGCAGTCGACTAAAAATACCGCCGAATCAAAAATACCCGGACAAAAATCTTCGGAAAATAACCAAAATGTGCACACTCGGCACGTCAACAACATACAGAAAGTTACGCGGTAAAAACTGAACCAATCAAAAGATACGGACGAAAATCACTAACGGAAACAAAATCCGGACAGAAAATACCGCCAAACACGACGGTTCTGAAAATAGAGAAAGACGGAATGTGTCTTACCTTGCGTACAGCAATATCTCGAACAGTCTCCTCGGACGAAAATAGCTCCGCGTCGTCCGAAAATCAACTTTTCCCAAGAATCTCTCGACTTTCTCTCTCCTCAGATAAAAATCAGATATTTTATTTTTTTTCTCTCTTCAGAACGACTGAAATCAGCTTTATAATACTCAGATCGTCCCAGGACGATCAGACCAATTTGGATCGTCCTGGACGGTTCCCAGGACTATTTTCAGGCCGATATTTTCTACAGTGCCGATCGGCCTGGACGATGTCCTCAATCAGCCTGGACGATGTGTACAGAAAATCACCTGGAGCAAATCTGGGCACATTCTGGAGCAAAATTTTCACTGATCGTCCCAGGACGATCCAGATCGTCCTGGACGATCCTAGAGCAGATTTTTTTGATATTACAGCTGACGCGCCTGAATCCAAATACCAGTCTGTGGATGTGGCCTCTGTTGAGGCAAGCAGCGCATTGTTTGTGTCATTGTTGTTTCTTGGTGTAGTGTAATTTGGATCATGACGATGCCAGCACGCATCCGCAAAGTGACCTCTTTTGAGACATATCTGGCATTGAGTTGAGGATTTCGATCCTTGTTTTGGTGCTGTACCAGAGAAAGATTGATTACGGCCCCTGCCCCGACGACCGCGACCTCGGTTTGCATATAACGCAGTTGTGGGTTTTTGCTGAGTTGCTGAACGCAGTGTGTCCGTTTGAATGTGAATTTCCTCGCTGATTAACATTGCATACAGGTTATCAAGCTTGAGAGGGGTCTGTAGTGTCCGGATAGCCGTTTTAAACGATTGATATGCAGGTGAAAGCCCATTCAGAATATGGAGGATGATATCCTCAGTATCAATTGTGGAGCCGGCAGAGGCAATGTTGTCCACGATCTTCTTTATCTCGGTAAGATAGGTTTGCATAGTCATGTTTTTCATGGCTATGTTGTGTAACTCATTCTTGAGTTGCATGACCTTGGAGCGATTGGATGATTGGAATCGGGTTTGAAGTGCTTCCCAGATTTCGAAAGTAGAATCAAGATGCATAATGTAGGGAATGACCGGAGCTGATATGGTGGAACATATTGCCGCAGCCAAATTTTGATCGGTGAAGGTTCGAGAGTCCGCATCTTGATCTTCTTGATCCGGATGATTGGACGGATCGAGAAAACTTTCGAATCCATTGGCCTTGAATAGCTTTACGATCTGATTCCTCCATATCGGATAGTTGTCCGGTGATAGTTGATGGGGAACCAGGGTTTTTAGATGAGACATGATAAATTTGAGAGAAGGGTAAAGAGTTGATTTGGATGTCGCAGTTGTTTCGGTGATCGTCGGAGTAGATGACGAAGGTTGCGACAGAGACGCCATGTTCAGAGCTGGTCGAAGAATCAGCCTGCTACTGATACCATGTAGAAACAGAAGTGCCGGCGAGAGAAGTGTTCGCCGGACTTGGAGAAGACGAGCTCACAAGAAGACAGAAGGGAAAATGATTTATTTCATTGGCCACTTTACATCAGAGTACACATACCTATATATAGATGAGACAGAGTAACTTTACACGTGTAAGCAAATGATATGTTTACAAGAAACTTATTAACAGGTTATTATGGGTAACTAAGTGATTAGGTGCTCATAATTGCCACCTAACTATTAACATCGAATCTCATCATTTAACTTATGTTGTCATTATTCGACTAATTAAGAGCAAAATATTCAAAAAAAAAATCATTAAAAACTTTCTAAAATTATCTAAAATATTCTATTGAAAGTTTTATTAAAAGACAAAAATATTAAAATTTAGTTTAAAATACTTAAATATAACATCAAATGGCCCAAAAATATCAAAAAAAAAAAAACCTAACCTCCAAAAAAAACAAATCATAAGAAATGCTTTTAATATAAAGTAGCTTTGATAATTGAAGTAATTATCATACTTTTTTGTTTCCTACACTCCAAGAAGTGCTTTCCATCATATGACAGCTTCACTAGCAATTCAAGTAATCATTATTGCTTATTATTTAGTGCACTCCAAATTTCTTTATTTTGGGTAAGTGTACAATAGGTTTTTTGCCCTTTTTCAATTTTTTTAATTTTCTTTTATAATATCATTTATATAAAAAAAAAATTCTTCATAGGGCAACTTTTTCGCTATTTTTTCATGGCTATCACATGCCTATTAGACTGCAACCCACTTTTCAAAAATTATCATGAAAAGCTACTTTTGAGAACTATTATGTGCTGAAATGTTCGTAGCGGCAGAAAGTTATAGAGTTCAACGAATTGTATCAAATATGGTGTCGCTTGGATCGTCTCTTTAAGATGTTCAATTTGACTATATATTTGCTGAAATTAGAGTTTGGATGATCCCAAATTTAATTTTGAAAGTTTCTAATTCAAATTTGCATCAAGATTCGTGCCTGATCAAGATGATTTTTTGTGACATATAGCAATTAGTATATATATATATATATATATAGAGAGAGAGAGAGAGAGAGAGTTCAAAAAATATTTTGTTCAAAATAGTTTTAGGTTCTATTTTGGAAGATTGTAGAATTTTATAAAATTGGTTGTAAAATTATTGTACTAAATTATTTTTTTAAAAGCAATTGTGATTATTATAATTATGTTTTTTTTTTAAATTTGATCAATTATTTTCTTAAAAAGTTCACATATAAGCAACACCGGATGTAAAAAATAGTATTTTATCACAAAATTTTTTTGAAAAGCTAAAAAAGTGAAAAAAAAAACTATCTTAAATAAGAGAAATTATTTTGTGCGGAGGCTGGACGGTGCTCTACGTTCGGAGGCGAATCACGTACAATCACATCAGTGGTACCGAGTCGCGACCAAGCAATACTGAGTCGCGGTACCAAGCAAAGAAGTGATGTGGTGCATTCTGATTGATCTTCAAATGGTGTTTGGCATCCGCACATAATAATTAATCGAGAAAACTTAGTTAGGTCAAATAAATTATGGAAAATCACCTTATTCTAATTTTCCGAATTTTTTCTCTATTAAAAAAAAAGATAAAAATAATTATATAGGAGCCTTTAAACGATGATAACATTCTCGTATCCGTAACCCGACACGATACTGACTACCTTCATAAATAACAACAAACCCCATTTTCAATAAGCCCCTTTACTTTCTATTAATTAAATTAAGGCAGCGTGCAATAAAAAAATTATAATAGTACTGTCTATAAAAAAAGATTTATTAATTGGTTCGAGTAGGCTCACCGACAGTGGCTGACCGGAAAGTGGTCCAGCCGTCGACGACGTTCCTGCCGGCTTTTATCACCGTCTTCCCCATCCCATCTCCGACGAACATTAGGTTGACCTTGTTCTTCCCAACCTCCACATTTTCAAAATACCCCCCGGCTTTTATGTAAATTACGAACCGCGCCGCGCTGTTATTCGGCGCCGCTGCCACTGCTTCCCCTACCGTCGTGTAGTTACCGCTCCCGTCCTTCGCCACCACCAAGTCCGCCACAATTGATGTCGCCGGCGCTGGCGCCGGCGCCGGCGCCTGAAGCAGGTGCCGGTCTCTTCTCGTCAGCCACGTGGGAAATTTACCATTCACTGCAAGGATATAATAATTGTGAAATTAATTTATCAAATATAATTTAAAATTAAATATTAAATTACTACCTCGAAAAACTTCATCTTGGCCGCCGCGGCCATTACAATTTTCCGGCGAACTGATCTTCTTTGACAAGGCGAGCGCATTACTAACATGTCTGTAAATCTTGACCATTCTACGCTGAATCTGAGGACGAATGCTCTCCTGCTCGGGAACAAAGGCAAAGCCGTCGAGGCAAGTGAACTGATTCGTAATGGCGGCGGAGAGAAAAGTGGACAAATCGGCGCGGCAGCGGCGATGGGAAGAACTCCGGCGAAGATCGGAGACGGCGAGGTGGAGATCATCGAGCGTGGCGTCGAGAAGCTCGATGCAGTCGGAAAGGGCGAGTCTTTGGCGAGGGCTTAGGTGATGGCGGCGAAGAATGGAGGAGCAGTTGCGGGAGGAAGAGATGACGGCGGCGGCAGTGGAGTTGACGGCGGAGGAGATGATTGATGGGAGGGGAGTGGTGGAGAGGTTGGGAATGGAGAGGAGAGTGGAGAGGCAGAGGTTGGGGAAGAGAGTGGATTGGCAGTGGAGAGCAGCAGTGTCAGCGGTGGCGGAGGGAAGGGGGAAGGAGGAGGTGGTGGTAGTGTAGGGGATCAGGAGGACGATGAGGAGGAAGGTAGGTGGAATGAGTAGCTTGGATTTGGGGATTCGGGCGGACATTTGAGTTGCAAGAGGAGAGTGAGCATGGCGAGGGTTACCTTAAAATTGGGGAGAATTTAAATAGATGATTTAATAGAAAAAAAATATTTATCTATATATATCTGAAAAAAAAAAAGATTATAATAATCAGGCTTTACAAATAAAGATGCTTATTTGGATTAGACCGTTAATATTGGATCCAACCCGAAAATTTTGGGGTTTGGGTTGACCCGAACCCAAAGCGGGTCGGGATCGGGTTCGGGTCCAAAAAACTAACCGGTTTGAAAAATTGGTCGGGTTCGGGTTGACCCGGAAACCCGAGTATGACCCGAACTGACCCGAAAAAAACACAAACTGTCAGGACCCCGCCCCGGTTGCCTCACGTCAGTTCCGCGTCGCGCACTCGAGCTCGCTCTGTGCCGCAGCGCCCTCGCGTGAGCCCACATCTCGGCCGCGCCCTCGCCCTGCCTCACGCGCGCCCTGCGTCCGGTGTCAGGCAGCAGTTCCGCATCGCACAACCAGTTCCGCGTCAAGCCGTCAATTGCATGTTCGCGGGTCAGGTCGGTTGACTCGAACCCGAAGCGGGTCGGATTAGGGTCCAGAAAATCGACTCGTTTACAAAAACGGGTCTAGTCAACCCAAACCCGAATAGTGCCGGGTCAATTTCGGGTTCGACCCGAACCCGACCCATGACACGAAATTGACACCCCTAATTTGGATTAAAAAAAGTACAAATAAAAATTTGAAGAATTTGAATTCACATATTTTATTTTATTTTAGATTTTAAAATAGATTTATTCGATAGATTTGACTGATTTTCAAATACATCACATAAGATGCCGCCACCACTACTCAATGTAATTATCTGTCAATGTTATCATCACTAGCCACAGCCTATCGCCACCCGATATCTTATTGGCATCACCATCATAGTCCTCATTGCCACCAACGGCCACCGCTAGCCACCCTATCACCCCATGCACCAATGCACATCGTCGACCATTACCAATAAGTTTTACATTGAATTTATTTTACTTCAAACTAAATACTAAAAAATTATATATTAGATTTATTTTACACTCAATCAAACAACTTTAAAATGTTTCAAATACAATGTTTAGAACCATTCAAACTCAGATTTTAACAAACTTACAATCAAATTGGACGGTTCAACGAGACAAGCCAAATAACATCAATAATTTTTTGATCCTAAGGCAAATGAATTCAAATCAAGCACTTAAATACAATTAAAAACTTTATGATATTAATTACAATATCAAATTATCTCTGAATCTTTCATGCTTATAATCAAAACAAGAGTATCAATGAGAGAAGTTTAATAAGTCCAAGATCATTCAATTCCAAGGTTATTAGCAAACTTAAATGCTAAAAGAATGATATAATAAAAAAATCAACACATTATTATTTTTTACAGTATTTTTGGAATTTTTTGCTAAAGTTATTAAAATGTCACTCCAAAAAACAACAAGCGCACGCTCATTCATATAATAAGGGGACATTAACCTAAATTTGAAGGAGTTCAGAGATTTGAAGAACTCTAGAATCCGTTCTAATAGTGAACACTAAGGTATTTTACCAACCATTGTCGCCACTTGCTCATCACTGCCCAACCACTGTCGACGGTCAATCATTGTCTGATCATCAATGCTCAATTATCGTTATCCAACCATTATCATTCAGCTATCAATATAAACTAATATAAAATAATCACCATTATTCGATTGTCATTACCCTTCGTTACATCTATAAAAATATCTACTATAATTGATATATCTACGAAAAATTGATTTGATTTGCTTGAATCTTACGAAAAAAATTTGAATTGGCAGCGTCTGAAAGCTAAATTTATGATCATATAAACACTAATTTCAAAGAAGTTATAATTGAATTGAACGTCTCAATGAGACGAACTACTCAACAATATCAAAACTGATTCAGTCCAAACTTAAATGAGCTCAAATAAGATACTTAAAAGCATAATTAGAAACTTTAAACATTCATTCAGCCAAGTTTTTCAGTCAAGTGAGCCGAATTATTGTCACGTGTCATGAGTCATGACTTCACGTGGCCACTTTATTTGGTAGCAAATAGTTTATATGATGGAAAAATATCGAACAGCAATTACGGCAATGGAAGAAGGCCACGTGTACTTTTTGGTGGCTAGTAACTACAATGTTGGATTAATATCCAATGTGGTTGGTTCGTACGCGTAGATGGTAGATCAGTGTGTTAATGTGGTCTAAGAACTTTGTTGACTTTCTTAAGATTTTGGTGGACGACACATGCAGGGTATGAGCCTGATGTGACCCATCTTAACGAATTTTTAAGGGTGTCAAAATTGATTGACGGATTAGCTATATAAATAATAAAGTTAATCTAAAACCGACCCGTTAGATACCAAAATGACTCAAATTTGACCTTGTAACATATTTTGATTAAATAAATATTTATAATTTATTAGCTATAAAATTTAAGATATTCGATAGAAACAAGAACATCATACCTATAAGTTTGGAAGTGAATTTGAAATGTTCAAGATTCACTCGATTTAGGCTTCGTTTGGGACCGCTTTTTTAATGATCTTAAAACGGGGTTCTAGTACTAGAACTCCGTTTTAAGAAGCAGTAAAAAAGCCGTCCCAAACGAAGCCATAATCAACATACAAAACACAACGTGTAAAATGATGTTGGTCACAGCCACCACTCATTAGGGGTGAAATCAAGAAGAGCTTATGGTGGTTAATTATTTGACTAAAAAAAAAAATCTTAAAAGAAAGCATTTTAGCTATTTTGTTCACCTTCAATAAATGTTGTTGCTCAAATTCTAAGAATTTTTTTTTATTTCATATATAGAATCATGTATTTCACAGTCATATTTTGTCCACCCTCAAAAGAGAGGCTGATTTTGCACATGCCGCTCACCGCCAGCTATCACAAGCTATCACCTATTGCCATCCACCGTCACTCCCACCACCGGCATCGCCACCCACTACCACCCCACTTACTATTTGTGGATAAAGTTGTCGCCAACTTTTGCATATCTTTTAATTTTATATATAAACTTTTAATTTTATGGTGTAAATGTGTAATCAATCAAACAAGTCAAAAATATTACCTTTTTACAGTTCCTTTTATTCTAAACAATCTCCCTAATGAGAATCAAATATTACATAATTAAAGTGCTAATCAAGTAGTGTTTCAAATCAAAATTCAAAAACAATTTTGCATATATTTGATTTAAAGCTATATATTTGTAGAAGTGATCCACACAGTCCCAAATTTCACTTAATCAATGAAAATTAACTAAAAATATTTTTTTTTCTATAAATTATTTGGTGACTAGTTTTACTCTTTAAAATTATTAAGGAACCACAAATAATTTTAAAATAATAATAATAATATGTACCTTTTAAGAAATTATTATAATATAAAATATTAAATTAAAATTAGAAATAAAAAGAAATAATTGATATTCTATTTCATTTAAGCATAATTGTGTGCATGATCATGAATATAAAGATGCATTAAAAATATTTATAATTTTCTATAAAGTATATCTAAGCCTTTTTATATGTGATGAAATAAATAAATCATGATCAAAATATTAAAAAATTTTAAATTTTATAATTGTTTATATAAAACTCTTGATAATCATTTTACGAAATAATATAACATCATGACTATGCAACATTATAATGCTAAATTAAAAAAATATATATATATCTATTATAAGAGAAAAAAAATTATTTATACTTATTTATTTTTTATCAATTTATTATGCTTATTTTTCCTACATCACTCATAATAATATTTTAATTTTATTTTAAAAAAATTATAGATTTTAAATTTTAATTAAAATTAATATTTATACATTTTTTTTATTTTATTTTACATTTTGAATATGTGGGAGGCCCGGCCCATATAAGCTTGATGATGTTACAAAACTTGGGCCCGTTATGTGGGCTTGAGTAGTTGAAACTATAAAGCCTGACCCGCAGAAAAGAAGAAAAAAAGAAAAAAGTCGGAAGATTGAAGGTCCAGTTTTCGGCAAGATACCGGAACCCTAGCTTGGAGATGGCGGCGATCAGCCTCAGGAAGGGGAACACACGGCTGCCGCCGGAGGTGAACAGAGTTCTCTACGTGCGAAACCTTCCTTTCAACATATCGAGCGAGGAGATGTACGATATATTTGGCAAATACGGCGCGATTCGCCAGATCCGGATCGGGACTAGCAAGGAGACCCGCGGCACCGCCTTTGTTGTCTACGAAGACATCTACGATGCCAAGACTGCCGTAGATCATCTTTCCGGCTTCAACGTCGCGAACCGATATCTTATCGTGCTGTACTATCAGCAGTCCAAGATTAGCAAGAAGGTTGATCTGAAGAAGAAGGAGGATGAGCTTGCCCGCATGCAAGAGAAATATGGGATCTCCACTTCTAAAGATAAGTAGCTTAACGATCCAGTTATGTCGAAACCATCATCCAGCTTATTGTTTGTTTGGATTTTGGTTGTCTTCCAAACTGCGCTCAGTTATATGTTACTGTGTTCAAATGTTTGAATGATTTCTTGCAACAACGGCCCGTATTTTCTTTGTGTGGCTAATTTGTCATCGCTGTAATTGATCTCTTGTTTTTGTTCATATTTAGCTTTTAGATGGCGGTTTGGTAGATTTTAAGGCTTTTGTTTTATGAAAAAAAATGGGGTTTAAGGGGTAATTTTTGTTGCTTTTATGCCAATTGTAGATGCATACAGTGCTTTGTGTCTTCAGCGCTGGAAAAAAACTTTTTGGTTAGCACCTCCTTGAGGGTGTTTGTTGATGCTTTCTGTGTTCAAGGTAATAATTGAGCTTGCGACTCTGGAGTTATGAATGTGATGAATGAATGAGAAATATACCTATGATCTATATATATAGGCATGGCGTTGGGCAATATAGATATTTAGGAAGTTTGTTAGTGGAGCTTTCAATCCTAGATAGTGGAGCGTCAATCCGGAATTAATGTCCATGCCATGTTGGCCTTGGTAGCCATGCTTTAGATGAATTTAATGGACATAGCCTGCATTTTGGGTGTACTGGGATGTCCTCATTGCATCCCATTCTAATGTATCATGGATAGCTTTTTCGCCTCGAGAAATTATTTCGTGTGGATTCATATGTAGTTTGCATCTAGACTCCAATTAAAATAGGTTACAATACACAACAATCTTGTACATAATGCTTGTATAATATACACATTGTGTAAAGGCTATGTGACCCTTTTCGATTGTAGTCCAGACGCCCTCCGTACTCCGCGGATTCCGCACGTAATAGTGCATAATGGCTTTGATCTTAATGCTTGTATAATGCTTGTATAATGGCACATCTCTTTCACCTCTGATGTTCCTGTATGGTGTTGATTTATTTATCTGGCTTCGATCAAAGCACTATCAGAGTGAAATTATCTATGGAATACCACCTTGATGGTAATAATGGTAATAGTGTGGTCTACGATCTACATCTAATGGTCACAGGAGCAGCCACTACTCACTACAAATACATCATCACCGGGCATCTCTCACCAACCAAAAGAATCCTAGCCATTAAATGTGATGGTAATACTGTCTCCATCTTAGCCATGGCAACTATCTCTGCTATATATACGACTACTTTACACAATTCAAAGTGATGAAATGAGAAGTGCCATTTACTGCCTCTTCTTTTCTTCATCTTCTTCTTCAATTCTCATTCTTATTCTGTCCTTGCATATCATTAGATGGATCAACCCATATATTCATCTCAGAAAGGTGAAGTTATGAACAGGGGCGGAACCAGCCTTTCATCTTAGGGGGGGCAAAATTTTCTTATTAATAGACAAATCTTCACATTTTTGTCTAGCCTTATTATGTATACTATTGTGATCTCCAATGTGGCATAATAATTTCTCTTTCTTCTTCCAATTTTTGAAACCTTCTCCAATAAATGAATCCCCGCCGCCTTGACCTTTAATAATCTGCTCTTGAGGTTTAAATAGATAGCAGTAAAGACAATAAGCAGCGTCTTTCTGCACACTATATTCTAACCAATCAGATTATTCATCAAACCATTTCGGATTGAATCTACGTGCAATATTACCATATAAAGTTTGGGGAAATTGATGACTTCTCGGTTGATGGGGTCCCTTCAATAAATATGATCTCCGAATCTTATCTCTATCATTTAGATCATAACTCCAAATAGGAAGTCGTAGTCCTGGATCTGCTGGGAGATTATTAATATCAAATTCTATTCGCTCTTTCCTCTTTAAATAACGCTCCATTTATTTAACCTATAATGAAATTTATTACCAAAGAAGAGTAATCATTAATAAAAAATTTTGAGACACTGTAACAATACAACAAGTATACCGCTATTTCCAAAAACATGGCTAATGCTATGCATCGAAACCTAACAAGTACAAACACAATCTCATAGAAAACCTAAATATCAATTTGCTGATAACATTCACATGTAGAAACCTCAACATTCAACAAGTATAAACCGCTACAGCTATGTTATATTTTCATAAGTCATATTTATGACCTTCATTTCAATATGAAGGCAACTAACCACAGTACCACACCACCATTAGCCACACAAGCAACAAAGTAATCAGAGTAAACATACCAATTTTTCCCTTGAGACGGCTTGAGTTAACAGGGTATTCAAGTACGAGAAGTTTACTATTATCATTAATGAAGCAGCCAAGCAAGATCAAGATTCAAGAATATTTTAAAGCTTAATTTTTATTACCTGTATAATCCTCACTTTGACGGCTAATTTTCCTCCGGCGAGTTCCAATGATCCAATCCCTTGCTGCAAAATCGAAGCAGGGTCTAATCCCTTGCTGCAAAATCGAAGAGCAAATGTGGTTGTAAGGTCCAATCAATAAGAAAAAACCAAAATCCGGTTAACAACCAAAGAAACGAAGAAGAGGGCGGAAGATTGGAAGAACAACCGAAGAAACGAAGAAGTAATGAAGAGGACTTATCAAAGCACCTTAGAATGATGAAAAATGATGTCCTCTTCAGTCGTCTTCCCCGATTCGAATGTCAAGAAGACAAGAACGAAAAATCAGGTAGAGGGCCGGAGATGGCAGAGGGTCGCGTACTCGCGTTCGCCGTTCTGTGCTTTCGGAGAAGAATAGGGGGAACTGTGGCGGAAAAATGAAATATTAGGGCAAGTTTTAACATATTTGGGGGCAAATTACTTAACAACCCTTACTCTTAAGGGAATTTTACATTTTTTGAGGGGGGGCAATTGCCCCCCCTGCTGCTACAGTAGTTCCGCCACTGGTTATGAACCTAGCTAGATTAAACTACACCCATTTAGGTGAATTAGTTGAGGACAACCAAATGGTTTGGTCCCCTGGGCGCCTTAATCACTAGTAGAGGTGCCTTCACTCCCAAAGACCAAAGGGGTTTTTGATTCCTTATTAAGGATTCGTTTGGGACAGTTTTTTTACTGCTTTTTAAAGCGGCATTTTATTATAAAAATTTTAATTTTTGTACTAGAGAGCCGCTTTAAGAAGCAATAAAAAAGTCATCCCAAACGAAACTTAAGGTGGTTTTGGAGGCTATAGCCATGGAAAACAACCTTTCTATGCTGGCACCAACCTCCAAAAGCATATTATGCTTGGCTAGGATTATTGATGGTATCACTGTTTATCTTCACAGAGATAGAGGAGGCCTAATGTTGTGTGAATTGTCAACAACCAAAACCTGCTAATAAGAGTAATGTTTGGCCATTGTCTGGCTCTCAAAAGACACTTTTGCTAGATGATTTGACCAAGATGGTTGTTGGGAATAAAAGAAGACAAGGTGCATGGACAAGATTAGCCTCTTCCATTTTCTTCCTCCACTTTTGTGCCATGCTACTATAACAGCTATAAACATGCTATGGTTAAGACCTGCATAAGCTAGGATAATTTAGACATTGTTTAGGGCCGTGGTTCACTCATGAATGGAATCCTCATTACTGTAGAGGTCTAAATGAGCCGAGCCAAGCTTGAGTCACATTCACTTGAAGTTCAACTAGCCTAAGTAATGATAGGGTTAAACTCAGGCTCATGGTCAAGTTGAACTCATATATTAAGTTTAAATTTTGCTCACCAGATTAATAGTGGGCTCAAGCTCAACTCATGAGCTCAAGATCCCCAAATTCCCAAAAACTTAGCAACAGGAGTTCATTGGCATTGATGGGAGCTCAGTATATATGGTATCGATGGGGGAAGCAAGAAAGTCGAGACAAAAAAAAAGCATCTTTGCGAGCTCATCTACATCAAAAGAAAAACCAAGAAGTGAAATTGGTGCTCGCTATGGAAGTAGGGTTGCAAGCGAACCAAATGTTTGACGAGCTACTCGTTGCTCGGTTTGATTAAAGCTCGTTTGTGATCGTTTATCTAACTAAACAAACAAATTTGAACATCATTTTAAATACTCGATTCTTAAATAAACAAGCTTGAACACTAATGTGCTCAGTTCATTTATGTTCACGAACAACATCATTTGAAGCTCGTGAACAAGCTCGATAAGAAGCTTGATTCATTTTCGATTCAGAGCTCGTGAATAAACTCGATAAAAATTCGATTGATATTTAATTATAAAATGGATAAATATACATAATATAAATATTTTAAATTTATTATAATATAATGAATTTGTTCATGAACAATAAATATTTTATATTTATCCATATTTGCTAGATTATTTATTTAAGATGTTCATGAACAAATTTAAGGTTTGTTTGTTCAATAGATTATTTGCTAAATATGTTCGCGAACATAGCTCGTTAATGTTTGTTTGTTTAAAGCTCGATAAACACTAACCGAATCAAACATGAACACCGATTAATTAAACGAACCAAATACGAGCACAGTCAATAAAGCTCGAATCAAACATGAACCGAACTTGAACAAGATAATAATAAACAAACTCAAACATGAACACTCACATACTCGGCTCGGCTCGGTTCGTTTGCAGCCCTATATGGAAGGCATCAGCAACGGAGAGGAAGCCGTGATAGGAAGGGCTTGAGAAGGCATTGTCGATACTAAAGAAGTCACGGCATGTGCTTATTGGAGGAGGCATCAACGGACCTGCAACATTTGAATAAGAAGAGGAGTTCGTCATATTTGTGGATTTAACTTAATTTTGTCTTCTGCCCTAAACCGAATGGGGAGAAACCATATAATTATTTAATTGAAATGTAATGGCTTTAAGTACAAGGTTAGATCTGTTAAGATATGGAGCCTAATTTTTGCCCTGATCGTGTGGTAATGGGTTAGTTGGAATTTATGATCTTTGCTGATGGGTTCTCAGGCTGAAAAGCTTAGTTGGCCTCTTTATATGAGAGAATGGATTTAGAGTTCTATTTTAGAAGAACGAGGAACTATCCCGCTAAAATGCTCCATAATTTATGATATTTTTGCCGATAGGATGCAAAAAATTGTATTTTGGATTGACTATCCACAGCTCTTTATTATGCGTAGTGCATCGGGTGATTAGTGAGAATACTGGACGCTAGAGACCTATTTCTTTGTCAGAAATAGAAACACTAGTAATGGTTGCGATGGCCTTCATCAGGCTCTGGAAAGGGATCAGCTTTCTATTGCCTGTGGGGTAAATCAGATCATAAATTGGATTGTCAATGAAGTACATAAGAAATCTTGCATCAGATTTTGAAGAGCCGAGGAGATCGAGTGCATGTGATAAGACCATCTCCAACCGAACTTTATATCATGGTATGTCGTCCGTCATTTGCTTCATTCTAATTCCAAATCGGACGCTAAATTCTGGCAGGTGAACAGTACGACGCCATTATTGGTGTCGGACTGTTCGCCTACGCCAAAAAACTCGCTACGGGATTTGCCGAAGAAGCGCGCGAAAGAGGAGAAAAGCGTGCCAAAGACAGTTACCTTCATAAAAAGCGTGTGAAAGAAAAGAAATAGTGTTAGATTGGAGATGAATGACCGCATTTTGGAGTGGAAAATTGGTTTATTCAGGAACTACATAATGCTATTAAGAGCGTCTCTAGCCGAACACCTTACACTAGTTTGGCTTTGCTGGTTTGCTCCATTTGCTCCCCAAAAAAATGCAATTCATGCGAGGGTGGCACTGTTCACCAACTAAATTTTTTTGTGTCAACAGGATTTGCCTAAGAAGCACGCTGATGCGGACATCGGCACGAAGATTTGGCGCATCTATCACAGGAGGCGTCGTAAATCGACCGCTATAATTTAAATTGTCATTTAAGAGTTATTTTATGAATTTTAGCTTTTATTTTATGTTATTTCTTGTTTTACCCCTAGGTTAGTTTATTTGAGTGTTGTTGTGACGACCCAGGTGTCAATAATGAAAGGATTCGTCTGACATTCTGATCGAACTCCATTCCAGTTGCCTTGCTCGGACCTGAAAATTTTAACCACATATAATGAGCTTACTAGCCCAGCAGGTCACCAAAGCCTACAACTGAAATCAAAGCACGGCGATGCTATCAATATGCAGGTCAATCAAGTCAAATCAATCAATGGTCAATGAGTCTATGCAATACGGAAATCCATCGTCAATGAAATCAATAGTCGATGCAGCGGAAATCAAATTAGTATGTGACTGGAAGCTAATATCTATCCATCGTAGCAGTGTCTATCAATCAATACTATCAGTTCAATCAATCGTGTCGTCCAATCGTGTCGTCTAGTCAATCAGTTGTATCTATATCATTTATCAAATCAGTATGTACTCTTGCACATCGGTCAATTCAATTATTCAATATGATTTACTCGATATCAATATACAGTATTGAATGACACTACGGCAAATTCAATAATGACGACGTACGATGCTACAGTAGGGAAATCATCTCAATCAATAGAGCACTTTCCAGTCAGTTATATCAATCAGCTCAACTCCCAATAAACAATCAAATTCATACGGCGATAATCCATTCAATCAATCAATCGATAATCGGCACGACGAATCAATGTATCAGTATATCAATAACCTATCAGGATCTGTCGTATCAATAGTATCCATATGTCAATATCATATCTATCAATGTCGATATCGGTATCTATCAATCGATACAATCTATATCAATATCAGTGTCAATATCTATGAATCAATCAAGTCGAGAAAATCAATCGGAAAAGTAATACGATAAATCCAATCGGAAAAGCAATACGATAAATCAATAAAATCAATAAATCCGTCAAATCATCAATCAATCAAATCCAGTCTATACTATCAAGTCGATCAAATCAATCGGAAATCAATAAATCAATGCAGATCGGGAAATCTATGCGATGCAATATCATATACATGCAATTTCATACCATGGTCTTACTCGACAAGCACAAACACTAGTCATTATCAATAGTGCTGTTGTAGAAATCAACCAGATTAACTGGCTATTATCAATAGTGCTATTGTAGAAATCAACCAGATTAACTGGCTATTATCAATAGTGCTGTTGTAGAAATCAACCAGATTAACTGGCTATTATCAATAGTGCTGTTGTAGAAATCCATATTGCTGTTGTAGATATCCATACGTTGGTTTCTATAACCAACGTTCAACTAGGTTTCCACTTGTCTTTCAGAATCAATCAAGTCAATCAATAGTCAATGCAATAATCGATGCAATAAGCAATATTAAAGAAATCTAGAACGATCATATCAATGGTCATGCACATATCAATTCAATCTATCAATTCCGGGAAAATCAGTAATCGTACGAAAATCGGGCAGAGTAACGGCAGTCTACAGAATTTACACAAAAATTTCCAGAAATTACGATCCACCAAATTAATACAGAACGTGCACAGCAACAATATAAGACTATTCTTCTACTGCTCAAACCAATTCGGACATCATAATAAATTACAGTCAAAATAAAACTCCGCAGAATCAAAACGGACCGGACGAAATCTTCCAGAAAATACTTAAAATGTGCAGAATAATCATCTCTACAACATACCAAAAGTTATGCGGTGAAATCTTCGTCAGTACCAAACTGGGTACGAAAATCACTTACAAAAACACAAATCTGAGCACCATTTTGCAAAACCTCAAAATCTTCGAAAACAGAAGTAGGGTTCGGAGTCCTTACCACGAGATCTTCACTTTTCCCAACAACGACGTCGGACGAAAAGCGCTCCGCGGCCTCCAAAACCAAGCTTTTCCTCTTTTCCCTTTCTCTTTCTCTCTCCTCAAAATATCTGATTTTATAAAAAATGATTTTCTCTCTCCTCAAAACGAGCTGATTTTCATATATCATTAAGCTGATCGGCCCGGCCGATCGCCAAATCGTCCCGGGACGATCAGACCAAAAAAATCGTCCTGGACGGTTCCCAGGACTATTCTCAGGCCGATATTTTCTACAGTGCAGATCGGCCTGGACGATCCCACTATCGTCCCGGACGATCCTGAGAGGAAAATCCAAATCAGAGAGGAACAGTAAGGGAACGAGGTCTCACAGTTGTGGCCCAAGGGGCAATTTTGTAATTTCGATTTTTCTCATATTGGGGCCTATAAATAAGTGCTTTAAGCTATTGTAAGAGGATGGTTAATCTGATATGAAAAATTTGGTGTTCCACACTTTGTTCTTGGGAGAGAATGAGAGAGATTTCTATGAGAGAAATCGAGAGTTTCACCAGCCGCAGGATGGGTCCGGGCTCGTGACTTGAAGTCCCTTGGAGAAGGGCAAACGAATCACCCACCAACCTTGGAGACGGCCGGGTTCGTGGTTTTCTCTTTGTATTTTCGTCTTCATCCACCACCCTCCTCTTTGCATCTTTCGTTTTATCTTATATCGTTGTTTTGTTTTGTCATCTTTTCTTCCTCCCTCAACTTCACGGTCCAAGCTCCATACCGAGCTCACCAAAAAGCCACTGGCCACTCATCCAGGAATTCCAGCTTCACCCGCCGGCCATCCCTTAGGCCGACGCCCACCACCCCCTCTCTTCCTCCTTGGAATAAAGAAGTTTCCTAATTATGAGAGGCTTATAATTAATGACAATTCAAATTCAAAATTTGAATTTGAATTAGCATTAATTACTCCTTAAATTCGTCCCTCCGATTAAGCCAATAACCATTAATTTAAATTTGAAATTTAATTTCAGATTTAAATCAATTAATCAATTAATGCTCCCAATTAATGACAATTCAAATTCAAAATTTAAATTTGAATTAGCATTAATTACTCCTTAATTTCCTCTCCCCTCTCTCCCCATATGGTCGGCCACCTCACCTTTATTGCTTTTCTATTTAATTGCCACATCACCGTGGCCGAAAATCTCAAGGCTCCACTGCAGTTAATTCCCTTTCCAAGTCCTGCATTTTTTATTTTTGGAATTAAATCCATGTTTTCTCTCTAATGCCACCTTAGGATAAGAAATATTTTCTGACGGCCAAGCCACATCTTTGGAAATAATTCCAAATCCTGAGATTCTCCTTTGGCCGAAACCTCAAGATCCCACTACCGTTAATTCCTTTCAAAACCCAGCTTTCCTTTTCTTTGGAATTAAATCACGATTTTCTCTCTTGCCAGCCGAATTTTCAAAACCTAAGGCCTTTAATTCTTTCCAAAACAGAGAGTGAAATTAGGAAATAACTCCATAATTCCCTCTACATCATGTCAGCTCCCCTTACTGGATTTTTCTTTTTCCTAAAGTCTACTCAGATTCCATTGCTTCTCTTTGGAAAAAGTTTGGAAATTCAACCTGCTGCTGGCCGAATATTCCAAAGCCCAGAATCCTGAGATTTCTCTCAGATTTTGGCTCCAAAATCTGAAATTATTCACAGCTTTCTCTTCACCTTGAAGATTCTACAAGAGAAGGAGTTGGTGCTTGTTCTCCATCCTCCTTCAAGAAAGAAATTTGAATTCTCTCAGGTTTTGGGGAACAAAGCTGAAAGTGTTCTCAGATTTTGGAGAAGAAATCCTCTCCTTAGCTGAGCCGTTTTTCGTTCTACATCACACGCGAAAGAGGAGAAAAACAGTTACGAGACAAAGAATGCCGCGAAATGGAGTTTGATTGGAGCAGAATTACTGCATTTTGGAGTTTTACTGTATTTTGCAGTGGAAAATGGGGTTTTGGTTTGGAGATGCCCTACAAGTAATTTCTGAAACATATTCATGATAACATCTTATAAAATATTGCAGATTATAGTTGTCCTTAATGACACTTAGATCTCATATATCTTCATCAAACTACTATGTGTTTATTCATGTTTCAAGTTTAGTTTATTAGGTCTAGTATTGGATTTGGACTAAGGGCTTGTTTGTGGTGACCGCAACTGTTTGTAAACGCAGCTATAGAGCTATTGCGGTGAAAGTAGCTTTTATAAAAGCTGTTGTGAGTGTTTTAATTCCTCTTTTTTAAATTAGACAATTGTGCTTTTACATTTAAGAAATAATAGGAAATCACTTGGTATATGAAAATGTTATATAATTTTTAAATTTTTATTTATTTTATTTTTAAACTCTTAAATTTTAACATATTATAGTTGTATTTTATATTAATATTTATTATAAAAGCTATCTCACTAGTTTAGTTTAGGCTGGTTCAAATTAAGCTTGTTAGCTCATTAAGCTTAATTTATAATTTTTTTTTTTATGTATAGCTGAGTTTTTTCTTAATTTATTTTTTGTTATCTATTTTTCAATATTATTGTTACAGATAACTAATCCTCTCAAACTTGTGTGCCAATCAATCTCTTTTTAGCCACCTATCATTGCAGCAACTTAATTTTGATCTAATTTTTGCCCAATAAATGGAGAAATTATTCTGTGCGAACACCAGACCGTCCGGAGGCAAATCAGAGCTCCCCACGTCACATGATATACAGTGATACATAGCTGCGGTACACAACAAAGGGGTGAGGTGGTGCGCTCTGATTCGCCTCCGGACAACGTCCGGTGTCCACATAAAATAATTTTTCCAATTAATGACTCCAAATTAAAGAAAATTCAAAGTAAGAGACTTAGTCCTTGCAACATCAAAAACGCCTTTAACTAGCCACTAGGCATGCATTAATACTTCATTGATTGTCACATGGGATCACCAACTAAATAGGAAAAAGCAAAGCTTCTTATGAGGTTGCTTTCTTATTTATATCTTTAATGCTAACCTAGTATGATTAATGGAGGCTATTAACAATAATAAGAAGACTTCTTTTTCATGTTCATCATAAATTGCTGCCTTGCACACCATGACACTATGACAAAATATAAAATATTTCATTTTAAATAGTACTAGATGCAAGTAGATGAAATTTCCATAATGAGTTGTAGAGTCTCCGATGGTCTATAACAACAACAATAACGTCAAGCTTTTATCCTACTACGTGGGGTGAGTCATTGATGGCCTGTTTATAATTATAATACGTATATGTTTGTAACTTATTCGTTTAGATTCGGACTCTTTGTAAGTCGTAAAATAAAGAGGATTTGAGAGATACATTAAATCTCTCAATCAAACAAGTCAATGAGTCGAACTCGAGTTAACGGAGGTGCGTGCTCTTAGTGCCCCCATCTTGAATTTGCCCGTGCCGCCATTTGTTGGTGGAGAGCTTTCGCTTCTCGTAGAAGATCATAAGTTTAAGGATTACGGTATTATATGTGTGTTATTTATTTTTCGCTATTCAGATTTCTAAAAAAAACACGATAATGTTTTTACTTATTCATTTTGGGGTAGCTTTTTTGCTATTTTATTTTTCAAATAACTATTATATTTCTGTTTGTTTATCATTTATTTGGGTTTTTTATTTTATTTTATTAGAGTGATAGCTATAAGGCAGATAATTAGTTCTTTTTTTTTTCACAAAAATTTATAATACTCATAAAATTCCAATTATTTAGAAAAAAATAATTTGCATTATTAATCTAACTAAGGCTTCGTTTGGGACGGCTTTTTTATTGTTTTCTAAAACGAAGTTTTAGTACAAATTTTTTTATTTTTATACTAAAACTCCGTTTTAGAAAGCAATAAAAAAGCCGTCCCAAACAAAACCTAAGTTACTACTAACTTTCTACATGGTAACCTCCCTCTCATTTCTAAGATGATTATGACCAATTTTATTCATCCCTTTTCATTTTGGGTCATGATCATTTAAGGTGCACGATAATAATCACTTGTCATATTTTTTAATGAAATTTTATTCGATCAACATGAATATTGATAAACTATTTAAATTGAAACTTTTTTAAATTTAATTCAGAATCGTCTGAACACTAATTTCACCTTCCGATTGATGCCATCGAACCATTATTGCCCGATCATCGATATTTGACCACCATTGTTCGATCGTCACATTCCATTCACTATAATCCAACAATTATCGTCTGATTACTATCACCAACCCATCATCATCTGACAATCATCATCTAACTACTATCATATAATCAGCATCGCTTGATTGACACCATCCAACAGCAACAATCCTAACATTCTCTCACATATCTATAGAAAGATAAACTTATATTAAATATTTCAAAACCTATTGCATTCTTCATTGTTATCTATGTGTGTGTCGAATTTTCATAAAAATTAATAAGTAAAAATTATCTTTCTATTGACGTGAATTTTTCATCTTATGGCAAGTTAAAAATATATTAATTTGATTGATCAATAATTATCTGTTTGCTAACATTTTGATGTAACGAAGAAATCAAATGTTTATCTGCATTGACAGATATATATATATTTCGTAAATATTCGCTCAACTTTTCAAAAAAAATATTTAACTTAGGCTTCGTTTGGGATAATTTTTTTATTGCTTTTTAAAACAAAATACACTCTATAAAATTTATGATAATAGAAAGAAAATTTTTATATAGTAGTTTTATACAAAGAGTTACATATATGTAAATAAATTAAAAAATATATATGAGACATTATGATTTGTATATGAAAAATCGGAGTTTAATTGAAATAATTTATTATATACTTGAAGTTATAGAAATATGCTCTTCTCAATAAGTAATTGAGAGATGATGGCAATTGAATAATAATAATCAAACGATATTTATTAAATGTCAATAATTTAAAATTAGTAAAAATATTTATTACAAAATATTTTATAAATAGCAAAAAAATTAAGATATTTATGTATAATGGTGAGAATAGATATCATATAAAAATCAATAATTATCAATTTTAAATCATACTAATAAAAAAATAGATCAAGATATACCAACCCAATTTTTTTTTTATGGATAAGCTTTATTTTTTAACAAAATAATTTTTTCAAAGATTTATATAATAACAAAAAATTATTATATATTTATATACTAATATATTTATATGTATTTATATATTATTTTAATATCTAAATCACAATATATTATTTTACATAAATTAATATTAATCATATATTTTATACAAATTTTATATTTAACTAAATCAGTAAATCTTATATATTTTTTATTTTTTTTTTAATTTTTTTTAAGGCAGCACTGATTCTGCATCTTCTTCAACTTTCAGTAAAATCCGGAAAGCCACCACTACGGCAAAAAGACAGAAGACAACAGGACGTGCGCGCACGCGAGAAGTCCAAAAAGATGAAAACTTTACAGAGCTCAGTTCATCGCCATTGCCGCGCAGAGCCAGCAAAAGGCTAAAGATCTGATTTCCATCAATAATAAAGAAAAGAAGAAAACAACAAACCTCAGAAGAAGAAGAAGACAAAGCAGAGCAATCAAGCTCAATATCAAAACCTTCTCAAACACTCAAGTAACGAGATAGATGGGCCTCATCGTCGCTTCGCCGGCGGAGACTTCATTACTCTCCAGAAGATTAAGATCCCTAAGGCTAAAATAAGGCACCTGGGTCTCCATGAACTCAGCTGCACTCAGCGGCCCGGAATTCGCTCGAACCGCCCGGCACGGCATGCTCTCCGTCGCGTACAGCGGCCCCGACGGAACCCGGCCGCCGACGCATCTACCAACGCTTCTCCTGCTCTTCCAGAAAAGCCCAAACGCGTTCTTCCACCATTGCCGCCTCTTCTTCGACTTCGTTCTCTCCTCCTTCGAAATCGGCTTCTGTAGCTTGAAATGCAGCGCGTCCGCCGATCGAGACCCGTCGCTTCTCTTTCCATGTCTCCGCGCTTCTTCCAGAGCCTGCGAATGGATCGCTCGATTGATTGAAGAGAAATTGAAAGGGGGGGGGGAAAGAGGAGGAGAGGGAGAAAGAGACCTGGAAGTAGTCGATCTCGGGATCGAAGCCGTAGTCGCTGTAGTGGTGGGGAATCGGCATTGGAAAGATGGGGGCTTTGGTCGCCATTAATGAGGATTAAGATGACGTGAAGAACAAATGGTTCGATTCTACTTTGGATGGCCTGTGGGATTATCTCTGGTTTTTCTAGGGCAGAGGAGCTCCAGTCCGAGGGCGGATTTATAAGATTGGACAGGTATTTCGAGTTAACTACGAGAATGCCACGCTAGTGGACACGAGAGCTTAACGGGAGCCTGTTGACCGTTGCAAATTCGGATCTGGTGGACCCCACTCTATCCGCTGTTCGTTCTTGAATAAATAAGCCAAAATTAAAGATATAATATATATATATATATATATATATATAATCTAAAAATTTAGAGACTTTGAGACAATATTCTTATTATTTTTTTTTAAATTGCATTCGAATGGAATGTCTAAATTAAGATTCTCAGTTGCCTAACTTTAATCTCTTGAACCCTATCTCCCAACTATAATCTCTGCATCACAATATCCCAACTAGATCCTTGTGACCATTATCTTTCAGTTTTGTCCTATCAATCACTAATTCACTATCATTCGGCTATGTTCTCTGGACCTAGGGGTGTAAGTGAGCCGAGGGCTCGCAAGCTAGCTCGAGCTTGACTCGTTTATGGGTTCGTGAGCCGAGCTTATCGAGCTCACGAGTCGAGCTTGAGCTCAAATTCGAGCTTGTTTATTAAACGAGCTCAAGCTCAAATTCAAACTTGATTGAGGCTCGATTCACGATCTCACGAGAAGGCTCTATTCACTATTATGCTTTTTAAAGTTCTTATTATTTTTATAATAGTCGTCTAATCCCGCCTAATACCAGCCTAATCCACTCTAATATCAAAATCATACCAGGCTAATTCTGCATATTTGAGGCAGACAGCACTCGAGTCTCGAGGTCTCGAGGTGCTTGTGTCAATCGCGTGGCTCAAGGGAGTTGCGTCAATTCTGTAGCTCGAGCTCGGACGACGGGATGACGCGGAGGACTCGTAAACGGACCTATGAATTCAACTTAGACAACGCGTAAGTAAACGGGACTATGCAGAAGCGGACGCAGAGGCTGGACGAGCGATTCGATAAGAGGCTCAAACTCATTTACAATGGAATGAGTCAAGCTTGAACTCAACTCGAGCTCGCTTTCAGACTGATGAGCTGAGCTCAATTGTATCAAAACTTGACTTCATTTACACCCATATTAGGGCCACAATCTCCAAACCATCATTGTTAAGAGGGGCGGAAATGGGGGTGGGTGGGGGGGTGGGACAATTCAAAAAGAACATTTAAACAACTAAATGTATTTAGGTGTAAGAGTATTGATATGTCCTCGAAAAATTATCTTGATCGAGCATGAATCTCTAGGCAAAAATCAAGTTCAAAAGTTAATTATGGGATCATCTGAACTTCGATTTCAACAAACTTATAATCGAACTGATCCGATTTCAGCAAACTTATAATCGAACTGATCGTCTCAGAAATACGAACCCATCGACACCAAATTTGACTCAATCCGAGCCCAAATGGGTCTGAATCATAGGCCCAAAGTACATTCAGAAGGTTCAATCCATAATTTGAATTACCAAATGGCTTTCAAATATGACATGCTTATAGTCAAATCGAGTGGCTCGACGAGACGAATCCAGCAAGCCCAAGATCGTTGAATTTTGACATCATTAAGGCCTCCAAATGCCTGACGAACGGTCCATGATCAAATATCGGCCATCCATCCGATCACTCCCTATTTACCCCTGATTTCTCACCTATTTACAAGCCATGCCACTCCAGAATATCTATAAATAGACCTCTCATTTCTCTTGAGAGGGAAAGAGAGCAAAAGCAAGGAGGAGGGCACAAGCAAAAAGAAGAAGAGAAGGATAGGAGGGAAGAAACTCCTCCTCGACCACCGTCGGAATTCTGCCTGACGTTCAAGTGACATCGGAATTTCACCCGACGGTCAAGTGACATCGGAATTCCAGCCGACTTCCGCCCGACTTCTAAGTGACACCAGAATTCCGCCCGAACTCCAATGGACGCCAGAATTTCGCCCGGCCTCCAAGTGACGCCGGAGTTTCACCCGAACTCCTAGTGACACTGAAGTTCTCCTTGAATATCATCTAACGTCGGAGTTCTCCTCGGCCTCCCACTTATGTTGAACTTCTACCCGACACCGGTGTTGCGGATCTGTTTTCATAATTTATGATTTTGATGATAGCAAACACTGCTATTTCTCTACGACTGCCTTATCTACTGACATTTCAGGTCCACAAGATCAGACTGTAATTTGGAACCAGCTCAAGATTGGATATATTATGTCTGAGTCAGTTTATACCCTTTTTTCCTTTCTTGAGTCTATTATAATTGGTGTGGCTCCTGATGCTATGTAACTTTGCACACACATACCTTAGAAGAATTTCTGACTATTCCCTAGAGTTTACTGTTTTTGGTAACATCGTCCGAGACGATTGGACGATCGATTCAAAAACAGAAACCCTAATTAGGGCATCATCCTCATTAAGGCAGCTGTCATTAAGAACATCGGCCGGGATGATTTTATATCGGTCGGGATGATTTTGTATCGGCCGGGACAATTTTGTATCGGCCGGGACGATAGGCTTAATTCAGAAAGAATCTGTCGCTAGATCTACTTAGGAATTACTTATTTTGGACATCGTCCCGGTGGATCGGCCTGGCCTATCAGGATTGGCCTGGACGATCCAACACAATTTTTTCTAAATAAATCTGATAATTAAGGAAAGCAATTAATGGTCATTTGCACGATCACATCGGCCGGGATGATTTGACATCAGCCAGCTTCTTTTAAGGGCGATGTTTAGGACGATTTTCTTCATATTTTGAACTAATCGTCCAGGACGATATCCTATCGGCCTGGACGATATGATCAAAAATCTCATGATCGTCCCTAACCGACCGGGCTGTTGAGCATAATTTACGCTGATCGGCCAGGCCGATATTTATATCGGCCAGGTCGATATTTATATCGGCCTGGATGATAAAGTCGACAAGTTGCATTAATAAGCTCGTTTTGAGATCTTATATTTAAGCTTTGACATATCACTTTTGTAAGTGTCTTTGGCAGTCATTATAGTTTCGTTCTTTTGGAGGAAACTTAAAGAGAAAGCTTGAAAGGGAGTGAGAAACGGGTGAAGTTTGAGAGAGGGAGAAGATCCTGTGAGGGGGGACTCAAGGGAGTGTGGAGAGGGATTCCACACAGTTGCTCCGGCAGACTTGAACCTTAATACCGTCGGATTCAAGGCTTATCTTGAGGGAAGTTCATAGAAGAAGAATATTTCTTTAGTGTCAAAGGACCCGGTGACTCTGCCGCACTGGGGAAGGTGGAAGTGATTTTGTAAGGGCTTCTTCGCCTAGCTGTGGAGGCTAAAGGAGAGACACTTAGTTTAGTGCAATACTTGGAGGGTGCCTCCAAGGAGTGGACGTAGGTCAAGGTTTGACCGAACCACTATAAATATGGTGTGTTCTTTTCTTTATTATTTCTTAATTTATTTCTTTTGCACTTTGATTTCTGTGGTGATTTGATTTTAAGTTTTGTTCTTTTATTATAAGATTGTGTTTGTTTTAAAATATCAATTCATCATCTCTCTTCTTAATAGCCTTGGGCCAGTTCATAAGGGTCTTAACTTCCCTAACGTACTTTCAAGTGGTATCAGAGCGGGATTCATAAAATAAGTTTTTTGAAAGCTTTTGAATTTTTGATCCATGGCTAATTTTGGTAATCGTAATATTACGGAAGGTTATTAAATCACCAGACCACTTTTATTTGAAAATATTACATTTAATTTTTGGAAAATTTGCATGTTTACATTTTTACAATCAATTGATTTTCGAATGTGGCAAATAATTTTAACTGGTTATTCTTTACCATCACGTGTTATAGATGGGATTAAAGTTGATATTCCTTTTAATTCATGGAATATGAAAGAACAAATCAATGCTCAATTGAATGCAAAATCTTTAAACTGTTATTATGTGCTTTAAATTCTGAAGACTTTATGTTAGTTTTAACATGCACTACTGGTAAGGAAATTTGGGATAAATTACACACCATATACGAAGGCACTAGTGAAATCAAGCAATCTAAGTTGAATTTTTTAATGCATGATTATGAATATTTTTACATGAAATCTTATGAGACTATCTTAGACATGTATACTAGATTTATTCAAATTGTTACATCATTGCATGCTTTAGGTAAGTAGTTTTAAACTTTGAGAAAGTTAATAAAATTCTTCGTTGTCTACTGGATAAGTTTGATGCTAAAGTTGTTGTTATTTGTGAATCAAAAAATTTGAATGAATATTCTATTGATAATTTGATTGGCTCACTCATTGCCTACGAGCAAAATTTAGGTCAAAGACTTTTGAATGCAGGTAAAATGAAAGTGCTAAACGCTAAAAATATAGAGGAAAGTGGCCTAATTGGTGACGAAAATAATGACTTGTCAAGAAAATTAAAAAGCTCACCAAAGCATAAGCCTCAATAAAAGTTAAAATTATAAGAATGTTAAGATTACTTCTGACATTATTTGCTTTGGATGTAAGAAGCATTGACACATGAAAAATCAGTACCCTAATTCGAGAACTCTTCCTGCAAAAGAAAAAGGCAAAACTAAGCAACTTGTAGAAAGGGAAAATAATGAAAAGCAAAAAATCTCCTAAGCAGACCTAATTTCTGAAGCATCGGACCAGGAGCAGGATGGTGTTTAAAAGCCTTACTTATTTGTTTTGTGTTGTGTTTTAGTTTTTTTTGTAGCGTTTTCTTTTTTTTTTCTTTTTCGTCTTATTTATTATTTTTTGTGAAGTTTTCACTAATCAACACACACATCTCACTTTTTTGAAGATCTTTTTTTTTTAAAGAAAAGTCTATCTCTTATTTTTTTGAATTCTTATGTAAGTTATGATTGACTTCTATAAAACAGTCATAGGAAGGAAACTCATTATTTTGACTCTCAATTTCTATTTCCTAAAGAGGTTATTCTATTTTTGATTTAAAATATTCATCATATTTTAAATTGGATTTTGAAACTGAACTTTTTCATCTTCCTATATTTTATTTATCGCATATAAATCTTTTGTAAGTTGTTGAATCTATCTCATAATTTTTTTAATCAAGTAGTCTGATTTGTCAATAGAATGGGTTTACTTTTACTTTTAAAATTTCAGAAAGATAGCATATTCTAAAATTAAAAAAAAAATTGGCCAATGACGTCAAATCAAAAAAATTTGGCCAGTGACGCCAAATCCAATGACGCTAAATTGAGAAAGATACACAAAGTGTATCAAAAGAAAAAGATGCGCAAAGTGCGCTAAAAAACTGACAAGAGGCATAAAATGAGTCCACACGGAGTATGCTTATCATTTCTATTTTATTCAAAGCTTAAGAAAATCCTTGATATTTTTGATACTTGAGTTTGAAAATCATGATTCCTGATTCAATAATTCGTGCATTAATCTTCTATTAGATATGTTTTATGGAATGAGTTTTAGAAAAATTAGTATTTCTTTTTTTAATTTATTACTTGATTTAGATATTAGATTAAAAAGTATTTGATCCTTTAAAAAGAATTTAAGCTTGGATTATCAATTTCTGAATTTCTTACATTTACTGGATTATGCATTGTGAATCAATTCCTTACTAAGTTTTTGATTAAAATTTAGAGGTAACTTTCTCATTTTTTTAAAAAGATTTTTTTTCGTACCCCTTCTCTTTTTGATAATGTCAAAGGGGGAGAACGTATTGTTATATTTATATCTTTTTTTCTCTCTTTCAAAAGTTAAAAACAAAAAACAAAATTTGATCTCCCCTATTTTTAAAAGTTTTATTTTAGTAAGGGGGAGATTAGGAGAACATGATTTCTTTATTGCAAATTCAATCAGTAATGTTTGCCATCATCAAAAAGGGGGAGATTGTTGCGGATCTGTTTTTATGGTTTATGATTTTGATGATAGCAAACACTCATATTTTTCTACGACTGTCTTATCTATTGACATTTCAGGTCCACAAGATCAGACTGCAATTTGGAACCAGCTCAAGATTGGGTAGACTAGTCAGTATCATTTGACGCTTCTTCTCACTGAGCAGCCCCTCGACTTCCACTTCAGGTTTGGGGAGCTCCGGCAGGGGGACTTGAGTCTCAGCAGAACCTTCCCTTTTCTTCTCTCTCCTTTCCCTCATCTCCCGGGTCCTCAACCGAATTTGCTCCATTTTGCTAAGTTGGGGGAGCGGAGGTACCCTCGAGCGGTGGCTGGGCAGTGATCTTTGTGGTAGCGGGGGTAGAACTCGTAAGGCTGGCCGGGGTTGTGTTCTTCCGAGCAGACGAGGTCGGCTCGGTGACCGAGGGCTTGTGTGGAGGCGGCATTGCGACCACGGTCTGAGTCAGTTTGTACCCTTTTTCCTTTCTTGAGTCTATTATAATTAGTGTGGCTCCTGATGCTATGGAACATTGCACACACACATCTTGGAAGAATTTCTAACTGTTCCCTAGAGTCTCCTATTTTTGGTAACATTATCCGGGACGATTAGACGATCGGTTCAAAAACAAAAACCCTAATTAGGGCATCATCCTCATTAAGGCAGCCATCATTAAGAACATCGGCCTGGACGATTTTGTATCGGCTGGGATGATAGGCTCAATTCAGAAAAAATTTGCCGCCAGATCTATTTAGAAATTACTTATTTTTTTGACATCGTCCTAGTGAATCGGCCTGGCTTATCAGGATCGGCCTGGACGATCCAGCACAATTTTTTTAAAATAAATCTGGTAATTAAGGAAAGCAATTAATGGTGATTTGCATGATCACATCAGCCAGGCTGATCTCAAGATCGGCCGAGACGATTTGACATCAGCCAGCTTCTTTTCATGGCGATGTTCAGGACAATTTTTCTCATATTTTGAACTAAACGTCCAGGACGATATCCTATCGGCCTGGACGATATGACCAAAAATCTTCTGATCGTTCCTAACCGACCGGGCTGATTGAGCATAATTTACACTGATCGGCCATGCCGATATTTATATCGGCATGGACGATAAAGTCAGCAAGTTGCATTAATGATCTCATTTTGAGATCTTCTATTTAAACTTTGACATGACACTTTTGTAAGTATCTTTGGCCGCCATTGTAGCTTCATTCTTTTGGGGAAAACTTGAATAAAAAGCTTGAAAGGGAGTGAGGAACGGGTGAAGTTTGAGAGAGAGAGAAGATCCTGTGAGTGGGGACTCAAGAGAGTGTGGAGGGGGATTGCACACAGTTGCTCCGGCAGACTTGCACCTTAATACCATCGGATTCAGAGCTTGTCTTGAGGGAAGTTTACAGAAGAAGAAGATCTCTTTGGTGTCAAAGGACCCAGCGACTCCGCCGCACCGGGCAAGGTGGAAGTGATTTTGTAAGGGCTTTTTCGCCTAGCTGTGGGGGCTAAAGGAGAGACACTTAGTTTAGTGCAATACTTGGAGGGTGCCTTCAAGGAGTGGACGTAAGTTAAGGTTTGATCGAACCACTATAAATATCGTGTGTTCTTTTCTTTATTATTTTCGCATTTATTTCTTCCGCAATTTGATTTCTGTGGTGATTTGGTTTTAAGTTTTATTTTTTGATTATAAGATTGTGTTTGTTTTAAAAGATCAATTCACCACCTCTCTTCTTATTAGCCTTGGCTCAATTCATAAGAGGCTTAACATCTCTAACGTACTTTCAACCGGACCTCCGCCAGTCGCCAAGTTTCTACTTGACACTGGACTTCCGCCTATTGTCGGACTTTCTATCTGATGTTGGACTTCTACTTGATGTCATATTTCTGACCTCTGTCGTCAGACAACGGTCCTTCTGACTAACGTCGCCTGCCGACTACAGTCCATCTGGCCTCCGTCGCCCGCCGACTACGATCTTTCTGACTAACATCGCACACCGACAACAATCCTTCAGACTAAACAAATACATCAACAGTGATGCCTTTGTATTCTCACCATGTAATGTACGCTATAAGATGTACATCATCTTGGTGTCTCTAATGGATGACGTACCCTCTCTTTTTATCTGATTGTGTGCCGGAGTTTCGTATAGCGCTAAGGCTTTAAACCTTATATTTCTCTACCGCCGCGAATACTCCATGACGCAACAAGTATAATGCAAGTAATGACAAGCATAGGGAGATTGAGGTGGCATGAAACCGCAACGACAATCTAAATAAGGTTGCTAATAAATGAAATTTAACAGGAGCTTATCAATCAAATTATTCGCTTATTTTCTCATAACCTCAAGTATAGTCTGAGTTTGAATATGATTTGATTGATAAGCTCCTGTTCAAATTTATTTCTTTATTTTCTTATCAACCTAAAATAGAAATTGAGCACAAATAATTATATATTTAATATTAATAATTAAGCATAAAATATTAATATTAGGAATAATTGAGTTCATAAATTTTAATAAAACTTATATTTTTATTAAATATTATTTAATTTTAGGGTTAAATAATAATTAATAAATAGATTTATTCACAAACATAAATAGATGTTTCGTATCACCATTTAAAATTTATTCGAATTTCTCGATTATTATTCATTAGTAACCGTTAAGGGAATGTACCGGTTTTGGCCGATACCGGCACAATCCTTAAGCAGGTTAACGAGTCAAAGGGTATTAAAGTCATTTTCACCGATAAGGAAATGGACGGGTTTCATCCGATACCGTTACGATAAACAGTTTATTAATTGAATCATGAATTGAGCACCGGAGCGTGAGATCAAAACGTGCCGATCACGTGACCAAACTAAGTTCAATAAATACCACGTGAAAAAAGGAAACCTTTTGAAGAAGGCTGATTGGTTGAGTGCATTATTGCCCTATGTTTGAAATATGGGGTTTAAAATTGGGTATTTTTGGAATTGTTTTTTTTTTTTAAATATGTTTGTTTAGTACATTAGTGTATATTTTATTTTTATTTAAAAAATAAATCAAGTTGCTATTATAAATATTCAAAATATTTTTTAGTTGTTTTAGATATTTTTAAAAATAATCGTATTTATCACCATCCACTATTTTTAGGTCAATTTAATTAGGGCTGTCAAAAACAGATCACGGGTCGATTTCGAATTCAACATGGAATTGACCTGGTACTGTACGACCCGACCCATTTTTGCAAACGGGTCAATTTTTTGGACCAGAACCCGACCTTCTTCAGGTATGAGTCAACCTGAACCTTACCTGCTTCGGGTATGTTTAACTATTTGTTTTTTTTTTTAAATTTGATCTATTTAAACCTAAATCAATTTAAGATAAAATTTACTTTAATGAATTTAAAATAAACAAAGCTTAATTTAATTTGGGCAACATAGTTTATTATTTTTTGGAAATAACATTTACTTAATTTATAATAATATTTTAAAACTCTCTTAAATTAATGAAAACACATAAGCCAAGTTGATTTCAGGTTCCAAGTCAACCCAAACCCAACACGATTTTACAAACATGTCAAAATCCCTAACCCGAACCCCCAAAATTTTTGGATTGGGTTCGGGTCGAGTTTTCGGGTCGTGTCAAATATTGACACTCCTAACTTTAATCATTATTAACAACAGCATAAGTCATTGGCAAACATCACTATCACCATATAAATCAATTATTTAATATTTAAAAAAATAAAAAAAATCATTAAATCATAACATTTTATTTCAAATCAAAATATAAATAAAATTAAATTAAAAACACAAAAATAAAAATAAAATTAGAACTGATCCCAATCAACCCCTAACTCTTTGATTAAGTGTCAAACAAATCCTAAGGATATAACACTTACACCATAAGGATGGTTTTCTTAATAAAAGGTTAACAAATTAGCCTTCCCTTGCTGTTTTATCACATTTACTAGTCATACATCAGCTGATAGGTCTATCTCAAGCTTGGAAATGCCTTGTTTCCACTTGCTCCTAAGATTTGATCCTCTTCTGTTGGAAAAATTATTCTGTGCGGAAGCGGAACCCCATCCGGGTAACTAAGCCCGTGGCTCGGTATCGCTGACGTTGCTCATTCTGATTAGTATCCGGATGTAGAGTTGCGTTCGGCGTCCCCACAGAATTATCTCTCTTCAGCAGCTGCATCGATTTCTTCCTGTTGATGATATTTCAATCCAAGCAATCGATTAAAGCCTTGAATTATTAGTCATCATGGTTACTACCATAGTATAGAAATAATGTGCACAAGAAATGGAGAACTTTTCATTCTTCTGTGAGTAATAATGTCTCCAAAGAGTTTGAAAATGAGACTAAAGACATCAAATGATATGTCAATTGATCCATAAGAAAGTAAATGTTGCTTGAGCTCTCATGCCTGAAATCCTCAACAAGGAACTCATGAATCTTACCACCAATCTCAATCAAACTCCTTCCTTCAACTTTCTTCACCCCTCCCTCATTCATCAGCTTTCTTACTTTCATCACATCTTCCCTTCTTTGCATCTCACAAAACAAATTTGACAGAAGCACAAATAACCCAGAGCTGTAAACTTCCAGCTCCAGTAGTTGTTTCATTACCTGTAAGCCAGTCCTCAAATCACCATGAATGCGGCAAGCTCCAAGCAAAGCACCCCATATAACAACATCGGGTTTCATCGTCATTCGTATTATGAACTCGATCGCTCTACCGATATATCCGCTACGACCAAACAGATCAACCATGCAAGCATAGTGTTCGATTTCATGTCGAACATTATAGACAGCATCCATGGCTTCAAAATAATGTTGCCCAAGTTCTAGTAAACCTCCATGGCTACATGCAGATAATACACCAACAAATGTAATTCCATCAGGAGAGAATCCATAACCTGTCATTTTTCTAAAGAGCTCAATAGCATCTAAAGCATTCCCATGGACTGCTAAAGCACCAATCATCACATTCCATGATACTACATTCTTCTTTTCAATCATATTAAATAGGCTTAAGGCAACATTTAGATGGCCACATTTTCGCATACATGTCAATAATAGAATTTAGCAGGATGAGACTAGGATTTGTGAAGTTTTGAACTATGTATTCATGAGTATCTTACCAACAACTAAATTCCAATCTGCTACAAGCAGAAAGAACATTGATCAAAGTTACCTCATCTGGGACAATGCCTGAGATCTTCATCCGCTCGTAAAGAAGCAATGCTTCATGACACTGATCACTGCTGATATAACAATCCATCATTGCATTCCATGAAACAACGCTTCTTTCTTGCATTTGTTCAAAACGGGACCTAGCAAGATCAAGCAAGCCGTTCTTCGCATAACCTTGGAAGAGTGAAGTCCAAGACACCACATTTCTCACTGGCATCCTATCGAAACACGCCTGAGCCAAAACCGTTCCCCGCATTTTCCATACAAATCGACCAAAGCATTGTTTACAATCAAATCATTATTGACACGATTCATCACAATGAAATGATGTAAACCCCTGCCGAGTTCCAAATTTCTCGATTGTGCACAAACTGAAAGCAAGCTGGCTAGAGTGAACTCATCAGCCTCCAAACCCAAACCTTTCATAACTCTAAACAACTCAAATCCGGAAGTGAGAGATTTTTATAAAACTACTAAGGTTTATTATGATGAAATTTTTATCTTCCTGACAAAGCAATAATTAACATTTTTTCAAGCAATTATAATGAAATGAAATGAAAGAAATGTTGAAAGTGTGAACAACAGGAAAAACACACCAGAGATTTTTATAAGTGGTTCGTCAACCTTAACCTATGTTCCACTCCTTAGGGTCCTTTGCTCTGATATTCGCAGTAACAAATAAAATGAATTTCGTATTTACACTTCTCAAAGCAAGGTAGGAGAAGCCTTTAGACAAAATTATCTTTCCACTAAACCTTGGTGTGACCAAGTGATGGCGATGACTATTTTTTACCCTTTCGCGATGGTAGTGGACCTTGACTTATTTTTCTCCCCCATGTCTAAAGAAGGTAGAAAGCTCACCCTTTTTCTTCTCCCTCCTAGAAAAGGAAGAGAAACCTTAACTCCTTCTTCTACCTCATAGCAAAGGCAGAGAACCAGATTGAACCTAACACATAGACTAGATGCCTCTCTAGGTAGAGAGCTTCCAAATGACTAAACCAAAACCATAGAGGAAGCAAGGGTAATGTAAGCTAACCCAAAGAAAATCGTGTGATCCCCTCACACTACTTCCCTTTCACGATCCACACTCAACCTTCTCCTTCCTCTTTAAAACTCTATTTTCTTCTCAAAAGCTCCTCTCGTCAGACGTTTCCACCTTCATTACATGCCCCTCCCTATTAGATTTACAAGAGAAAACTTTAAATAAAGCTTGTTATAGGCTTCATGAAACCCTAAAAATTCGAAGTTAGCCATCACTCTTGTATAATATGATGTAAGCTAAACATCTCAGTATCACCAAATCAAAACTAGTTTTCATCAAGTATCAGTATGACTAGTCATTCAAACAAATTGTTCAAATTTTTATTGAACACCTAAAAAACTCAATCAATAGATCTTATAGATGATTTGATAATTTTCCTCTATTTCATAAGGACGATTCTTGCGGAATATTAAAAATCATCTACTAACTAATCATCCCGTAGCTACTATCTATTGTATAGATGTTAGTTCATTACAAATGATTCATTTCCAGTACAATATGACATAATGTATGTGTAAAATTCAGTTCAAAGATCATAATTTTTTTTGGTATGAATCACTGCGTTCAAACGGTCCCAGTATTTTCATCTCTATTATTCATATGGTACAACAATATCATATCATAGAGTAGATATGTTTAATTAATCCATGATTCTTATTGACATTTTATGGGGGTTAATTTTAGCATAATTTCAACATAGTCATAGCATTGCAATTTGAGATCGTGCATAATATTAGTTCAAGATCTCAAATTTAAAATCTAACATAAAATTAATTCTAATGGTTTTGGGTTTTTTAGATTGTAACAAATCTACGTATGATCATGAATCATACAGTCTGATTAGTTCACAAAAACTTAACCTTCACCAATTAGGTTGTTAAGCTTATACTATATAACATATCGTATAAATAGACGGTTAAAAGTCATATAGTATTAACAAGTTTCACAAATCTAATTTTTAAAAAATCTCTCTCGCCCTACAGTGAATTGCATAGTACCACTTCAAATAGCATACACTCTTATATTTGGCGCCTGACACAAGAAGTACAAAATAAAGTGAATATAAAGTTATAAACGAGCTTTTATATCCTAATCACCCAATCCTTGAGTCTTTTCCCAGATTAAATAGTCTGAAAGCTGTATATATCTTAACCTGAGCATGATGTGCTCACAAACTCAAAGAATATCTAAAATAATTAAGAGAGAAAATGGATAACAATTAATCAAAAAAGTTTGTCATCATCAAAAGTTATAGAGCCTAAGGATATGTGGATGCAAACAATTTCCACCCCTTTTTGATGATAGTCAAATAATATTTATGAAAGGTAAACATAAAAACATCTTTTCTCATAAGCTCTCCACTCACTAGGTGATTGGATATAAAAAATAGGGTTGCCATTTTCAAATCTTTATTTTTATTTTGAAAGGATAATCAAAAAACAGAAAAACATAAAAAATATAATAACAGTACAACACGAAAGCATCTATCTAAAATATAATCGAAAGACAACATTACATTTCTCTCCCCCCTTTTGACATCATCAAAAAGAGGAGTAAACAAGCGAAAACGAAATAAAGTACATATACTAAATAATAGTAAAGAATAAAATAGACACAAACTACATTTAATGGTGATCCTAATTCAGGTGTGGTGATTATAATGAATTATGGATGGAGGCAAATTGGTTGTATTAATTGAGGAAAATCATTGTGTTAAAGCATCTCATTCCTTCCTCATGTTTTGTTATTTTTGTAACTAAATATGGTAATCCAAACATTTTTTTTAGTTAAAACCCATTAGCGGGATATGCATTAAATTATAAAGAAAGATTTATCATAGTCCTTAAAGATTATGATCAGCTCACTAATGTTCCAAAGAGCTACAAAAAATGTAAAGAAAAACATAGGTCAGAAATACTCCCACTAATAAAAAATATAATATAACTTAATAACAAGCTACTGATGCTACAGATAAGCATCAAAAAAGAAAGATGTAATAAAAGAAAGGAAGCAGGAAATCTTTCTGCTAAAAATATATAATTATATCCATAGTCCCCTAACCTGCAAAAGAAAAAAAGTTGCCATGAGCAAAAGGATGTGATACAAAATTATATAGTTAAACCAATAAAATAAAAAAGGAGGAATATATGATAGTAGCTAGATTTGTGAGAAATAAAATTCTAAAACTTTATTTTTATTATTATTTTTTTATTTACATATAATTTCTTTTATGTAAATCAATTAATTTCACTGAATACTATATTAGAACAATATAAAATCTATGTTGTATAATAAAATCTAGATTATTTAATAGAGAAAGAGAAGGCAAGAGAGGGATAGATTTTTAAATACATTTTTAAAACAATAAATAATTTTATTTAGATATAAAAAAAAAATCAGTTTCATTATTTATATTTTTGAACATTCTCTATCATTGAATCCGTATAGTTGGATATTAAATCGCCCTCGAAAGACAACAAATATCCTCTATTGATCTCCAAAGAAAGAGAAACAAATCAATTCGCTTTCCCTAATCGAGTATGACGTCGCACAATTATGCAAATCACCCGATTAGGATAACAGTATCTTCCTACTTACCTAATTAGACTAGTGAATTTGTCGATTCATTCCTAAAATCAACATACAGATGAATATTTGATTTACTTATGAAAAGTAAATCGAATACCTATCCATTTCTTGATTATAAGGAATAGGATCTGAATAAAAGTAATAGATAAAAGCACAGAGTTTTTCTTTTGAAAATAGGAATTTTTATCTTCTCACACACGATTCCTTTATTTATATTTAGGATATATTTTCTCCCAATTAAATCTACAATCGTTATTAATACTGCCCGAAAGACAGACTTAATACTCTTCTATTGATTTTAAAAGGGAGAAGTAGTACAACTCATTTCTCCCTAATCAGGTATAGTAGAGAGGAATATCCAAATCAACCGAAGGATGAACACTAGTGCATCTCTAATAACCTGATTAAATTAACGAGTTATAATTTATTTCTATAATCATGGTATAAAGATATTTGATTTGGTTAGCAGAAACAATTCAAATATTTATCTATTACCAAATTCTTGACAAATAACTCCTAAACATGAATAAAACCTAATCCTAACTTCCACAGATCTTAGTTCCCCTACCTCAGAAAGGAACTTAGATAGGGTTAGATATTCTGGGATCTAGACTTCCTACAGGGCATCCCCTGAAGTTTAATTATCCATCTCCTAAGAGAACACTCTCGATTTAGATAAGAGACTAAAATGCGATTTCCATAATTATCTATATATATTTAATTAAATATTGGGAATAAATTTTTTCATATCAGGCTTTAGATTATAGAATTGTTATTTGACTTTAGAAGGATTTAGAATTTGATTTGAAGAAGGAAAAGTGCAGAGAGAAGGGTATACAACCTGGACTTACCACCTGCCTAGATGGGATGCCAAGCAACGATCCTAAAATCCACAACAATTCGCTGATGATGCAAGATTTTGAGATGGCACTATCTGAGAATCAAGGAGTTACCTGAAGAATCTAAAATAAATGCAGATGCGAATATGCTTACAAAAAAAAAATATCTACTCGTAAGCTAATAGATGGCAGAAATAATTGTAAATAAAAAGAGTCTGGTTTTATTATAAATTCTTCATCGTAACCCCCAGAATTTAGCAGTAAAGTATGGTGCAAGGCCCACCAACAACAAACCTGGGTTCTAAGCCCTAATCCGAAAGTGGAATTAATAAAACTGCTTAGGTCTTCAGGCTCCCGTGTTGATTCCCAGTAATAGGTAGTTTAAGCCTACAGTAGTGTCCCAAGGCTACCCAGAAGGGGGGTGAATTGGTAGTTCTTTTACTAAATTTTTCACCCTCTTAAAAATAAAGTTGTACCGAATAAAAATTTATTCTTTTTAAAGTTAGTAAGAAAATATTTTTCAACCACTCAGAGTTGTTAAAACAGAATTTTAAAACGATGCGGAAACTTACAGCTATAAAGTAAAGACACACATATTATAGTGGTTCGATCAAACCTTAACTACGTCCACTCCTAGAGCACCCCAGTATTGCACTAAACAAGTGTCTCTCCTTTAGCCCCCACAGGCATTATGCTGAGCAAATCCCTACAACACACTCTTTTTCACCACTCCCACCACGGTGCGGTAGATGAGAACCGTCCGTCTTTTAACACAAAACCCAGTGTTGGCAGAGAACCGTCGTCCTTTCACACCCTCCAAGTGTAGGCAAAAGAAACCCTTCGTCCTTTACCACACTCTCCTAGTGTGGGAGATGAAACCCTTCGTCCTTTCACACTCAGCGCTAGTGTAGGGCCAGGAGAAACCCTTCGCTGTCTCACACTACATCCAAGTGTCGCAGAGAACCCCATTCCGTCCGTTCACTACTCCCCAAGTGTCGGCAAGAACCCCGACCTTCTTGAATGATCTTCACACAAGAATCTAGAAGGAAGAATGAAAAAAGTGAAGAAATCCAATGTCACAAGTCTAGACTTGACTCTTACCTTAGCAAACCAAGTGAAGTCCTTCTAAGCGCCAGGGTAGGTAATCCTCCTTCTAGAATGCTCTCTTACCACTCTTCTCCGTGGCTATACACCTCAAAAGGCACGAAGATCAAATGACAAAAAGATGGTGGCAGTCTCAATTTGGATGGACTATTATATAAAAGACAAGTGAAACCGCCCAAAACTTGCAAATTCCAATTCTGTACGCAGGATTCCGTCCTGTAACGCTTCTGGATCGTCCTGGACGATTTTTGACCTTAAACGATTCTAAACGACCCAAATTGTATATGTGTACGAACCTGACTTCGTACATCTGATCGTCCTGTACGAACTTGGTTCTTCCAGTACGAACGGTTTTATTACAAGGTCGGATCTAGAAACTGGCTGAAAACTGTTCTATTAGTCCGTTGTCGTAATGAACGAAAAATGTGGTCGTTCTGGACGAAAATCTTTTCTCAGAGAGTCCGATCGTACTGACGATTATTATTTCGTCTGGACGCAAATTTTCCAGAGAACCTATCGCCGCGGACGATAACTTGTTGTTTCGTCTGTACGAAAAAAGTTCAGAGAGCTGATCGTCCTGGACGATATTTATTTTCGTCGGGACGAAAATTTTTCCAGAGGACTGGTCGACTCGTACGATGGTAAATATTCGTCTGGACGCGAAAATTATAGCTGAGTAACCCATCGCCTGGGACGATGATAAATTCTCCCGTCCTGGACGAGATAGGACTTAGAAAATTTTTCAAGGCAAGTTCCTATCTCGATCAAGTGCTCTATAGGCGATAAGCTGACAGATGTACAGTACATAAAAATCGTCCCTTTACGATCTAGTATAGAATTTCAAAGATCTCCCTTATTTGTGTGTGTCGTGAGATTTTATTCACTCAATTACAATCCACTCCCTTTCAAAGTTATCCAAAGAAAAGATTAAACACTCAATTGTACATAATATCTCATGTTGATTTGAATTGAAGTTTTCGTAGTCTGGAGTCTGATGTTATCCTGAAATGTTAGGTACAACACAATAGCAAGTGCAATCTTCTGAAATTGTTAGGAGATAACTAAACATTTGAACAATAATGTTTGGAATCATCAAAATCTCAAAGTGAGCATAAGTATAAACATATGTAAATTAGCAACTAATGTCAAAAATCGTCAACCTCCTTTGTTGTAAGATGAAGCAATAAAATTATATTAAATATGTTCTCAACCAATACAAACAACATAAATTTGGATTATCATAACCTAACCTGCCCGAATTTATATAAATATATCGGTAGGAGGGACATTATTTCTTTTGCCCTTCCAAAAGAGTCACCTTTGAAACAGACTGATCCAATCATACAATCTCTTAAGAATATTTAACTTAAAGAGATTGATCTCCCATCAAGATCCTTTGATAAAAGATGTTGGGATAGAGGAACTCTAATATATTGTCGAAGGGATTCTCATTAACAAAAGGATTTATATTGATGATATATTCTACTCCATCTTTCTAAATATCTATCTCCAAGAATAGTCCATGCTGTCATGGGCCCTCTAAAGGCATTCAACGGCCATTAAGTTTAGAACTTAAGGCACCATCCCTCTATAGTCACGTAAATGTAACTTTCATTAGCAAATCAAGCACACCATTCAATTTATGGATGTCAAATTAAGTTCTCATATAATGCATTCTTTGGTAGATTATTAATAATTTATTTATGGTTATTCTGTGTCAGTGCCTCCATAAAGCTCAAGTCCTACTATAACTGTGTATCAGAATAGTCGAAGGTGGAAGATCGGGTGGTCCAATCCTACCATCACTCAATCTAACCTTAAGCACCCATAACTATAATCCTCAAGATATAATTCTCTTTGTAGGGCTTTCCTAAGCAATTAAAATCATTCCTCATAAGGTTGTTCAAGTTAGATTCTTCTCACCCATGAGATCCAACACATCAAGACAACTCCCTATAAGCATATTTTGGCGTCTCTAATAGGAGTCTTATAATACACAATGTTCATTTGCTTATTAAAGTCCCTTTTAATCCATACTTTACTTCAAAAACCTACTTGTTTATTAGTCTAGTTGAAGTTGCTATTAACACAAGTTTCCTCAAGTAACTTGTATAGTTTGTTCTTTCACCTCTAGGCGACAATATGGCCTTAACCCCGACAAGGCAAAATTAATTGAAGGAGACAAATCTTTGCAATCACAAATTATATTTACAACATCACAATACGTCTTGACAAGTTCAAGCAATCCTTGACACATTCCAACATAAATTCCTCCTCCAATATTGATGAAAGTAGTGGTCATTGAGGTATAATCCATGTTATGGCCCAAAAAAATTTCTTCCAATAGTTTTGATTAAATTTATGTTCATTGTTGCATTTATGCTACAAATCTAGGCAACACTTCTGTTCAATCTGGAATAAAATTGTGGCCACATAGCATATATCCCAATTTTATGATATTTGGGTTGAAAGCTTAGTGTTTGAGATTGCCTCTACTCTGCCTTGACATCAAGAGCATGCAAAGAAAATATGGAATTCAATTAAAAAATAGGGATTATTATCTAACTACTAAACATAAATTAAATAAGATAATAAATAAATCATGAATAATTTTTCATGCAATCATAAAACATAAATAAATAACAACAAACTTGTCATAGAAAATAAAAAAAAGTATCAAATCACATACAAATTCAATAATAATAGATTAATTTAATTAAAAACTAGGAAAAAAAAAAACTTGCACAGATAAAAAACATCTATGGAAACAAACTTAGAAACGCCACTTAGTTCTAGGATTCAAAACCTAATTAGCCCCAACCTCCTTCAAACCCACATCCTCAAGGGCTAAGAAGGTGTGCTCAATAAGTCCGCCATCGTGTCAACTATTTGATGACTGAGAATGAGAAGAAATATAATGTGTTCATAACTTATAGAGGCTCATGTGAAGCTAAGATTGGTTGAACCCTTGCTCAGGCAAGCAATGTGGGCGCTAGGAGACAGAGTGGTGGAGTTCAACCGGTGGAATTAGAGGTTAAATTGGAGAAAAAAGTGAGGGAATTGGGAAAATATCCTAGACCAATAAATAAATATTAATAATTGGTTATAAAAATAAATTATATTTAATTAAATTTAATTAAATAATACTCAGCTTATCATCAAGCTAATGTCAAGCTTTGAAAAAGTTTCTTGTTGAATAACAAACAACTTGTTTATAATATAAATAAAAGAACTGAATTTAGTTCAAGCTTAATTCATTTACCCAAGTGCATTTAAAAAGAGTTAGTTTAATTATTGACTTAAATGAGCTTAAATGAGTATTAATCAAGTCAAGCTCAAGTTGTTCATCGAGTGCATTGGTTCCCTTAAAGCCCTCTACTTATGCCATTTAGGTGATCATCGATACATTGATGAAGAGTGTGGATTTCCTTCCAATATGACAATCCTCATATGTTGATTGATTATCTTAGTATTTTGTTCAACTTCATAATGTACTCAACACTATAATCTCTGATCGAGACAATCATTTTGTGTCTAGGCAATGACAGGTAGTGTATATAAGCAAGAGGACTTGACGATCAATTCAACATTACCTTTCATCCTCAAATTGGTAGACAATTCAAACAAACAATACATATCATAAAAAAATTACTTGGAATGTGCATCCTTAACTCGGAGAAATTGGGAGCAGATTAGCACCTTCCTTTGATCAAGTTCACTTACAATAATAGCTATACAATACAGTATGGCATGACTCCATTCAAAGCACTTTATTGTAAGAAGTGCATATCATATTTATGATGGACTAGATTATTAGAAACGCGCACTTTTAAAGCCTCAAATACTAGATCAGACAATAGAAAGAGACAAAACAATTTGGGAATTATTCATAGTTGAATGAATATTTAATATGTTCAATGGATTTGCTTAATCATGCTATACTTTGTGTGACCTTATAGATTTGAATGAATCTAATGGAAAGTGGTGTGACCCATGAAAACTTTACATGGAATATGAATGAGTTTGCCAAACCATTACAATTTACTTGCGTCATATGGTTGAATGATTAATGTGTTAGGTGAAGACCGCAGGCCAGATACTTGTTTGTATCAGACTTCTCATTTAATGAACCCATGCATCTTAATCTTGAAGCTAATCATTGCATTGTTGTCTTTAATATTTTAAGCAATTTTCACTAGTTATCCATACCTTTATTGTTTATATCCTGGGTCTGAAAAAACCATATGATAGCTTCCCAATAACTCTTTGGTTATGTAAGTCTATAGTCCGAACAACTTATTGAGTTATTGTCCTAAACTAATAAGCAATTGTGGACTTGTTGTTAGTTTCCTCAACTAGTAATGGATACAGTCTAGTTTTCCTCTACTGTAATGGATTAGTGAATTGATTTGCATCGGCCAAGTAGAATCTAGAGTTTATCAACTTGTAGAGTATGCTAAACCATTCATATTAGGATTCAGGTGTGGTGAATCCATTCGATAAAATCGAATTGATGTGAGTTGAAATTGTTGAATGAAGAACCAAATTGAGATGAGATGAGTTGCATTCTTCTCAATTTTGGTTTACCTAATCACATTCTTCTCAATTTTGGTTTATCAACTTTGTGCATCATTACACATCATGAATGCTCAAAAGACAAGAAAAGCTGGCATCAAATCTACCTATAGCTTGCACCACACTGTCCAAATGTCCAAACATGCAAGGGTTTACCTAATCACATCCTTGCATTCTTCTCAATTTTGGTTTACCTAATCACATTCTTCTCAATTTTGGTTTATCAACTTTGTGCATCATTACACATCATGAATGCTCAAAAGACAAGAAAAGCTGGCATCAAATCTACCTATAGCTTGCACCACACTGTCCAAATGTCCAAACAAGCAAGGGGAGACGATTGAAAAGTTAACTTCAAATAATTTTGTCCTACTATCACACTCTCAACTCCAAGTGCCTAATGAGCAAGTAAGATGGCACCAAACAAAGATGCAATGAAGGAAAAAAAGAAGATTGTGATAGGATGGTATTTTATAGACCACTATTTTGTAAAATTAATATATAAAAAAAAAAGAGTCTTTAATGACTCAAAGGTGAAGAGCTGAGATGAAAATTGGTTATAAGTTAGTTTTGGGTTAACTCTGAAAATGACATAATACAAATATAGTCAACTCGAACCAACTTGCTATTAAAAAGGTAAAAAAATCCCACCTAAAACCGACCGATTAACCTAATCTGATTTGTATCACAGAAAAAGCATTTAATTTGTGCGAATCAAGTCAACCACATCCTGAAATAAACACATTATCAAGTTGAACACATCTTAGAAAATAAAATAAAAAATTAAAATTTGTATGAGTTTTTCATTAAAAATAAAATTACTAAACATTATTTAGGTTGACCCAAACTCGATTAGATACACAAATCTAAATCGATTTTTTAAAGGCATTTAAGTTGACATGAACCCGACTCAAATATTTATGGGTGAACCAAACCTGAATTTTTTGTGTCGAATTCAATATGACACCCCCTTTAACTTGTCAAGATGAGTGAAGAAGGAATGGAGAGACTGTTTTAGGTTGTGAGCAGTAAGTGTAGTCACTAACCAATAATGCAAGAAAAAGAATATCACAACTCCAGCTCACTCTCTCAAAGAGATCGGTCCTCAGCACACAAAGACACACACAACTACGCATGAGGCCTAATGAAGGCCTATTAAGAATCTACTGATTGCAACTCTAAAGGTTAAGACGCCACAATCAATATGTCGTGGATGATCATCTAAAGACAAAGGCTGTTTTTCCACACCATACGATGAGAGTACCAAAATGGCTTCAACGAAGGACATTTTGATTTAGCTTTGATGTTCAAGACGAACCCTACACTTTGCCAAATGTTTTTGAACATTTTAATTTTTTTTTTCATTTCCTTTCACAGAAACTCCTAGCATCCAAACTTAGCCAACCATCACCAGAATTGATTAAAAAGGATGAACAGCGAGCCTAATAATTAAGGCGAATAAAAAAACTGTGGGCAAGACTAAGATGATGACCACATGTCATCTAAGGGCATTAAAGCAGAAGTGTTTGCAATAACACATACCTTGAGCAATCAGCAATGGCTTTCTTATTCACCACACTTCTTTGTTAACAAGAAGCTCTGCAAATCAAAAACCTCATCGGAAGCAGCAGCGTTCCCAGATTTCTCCAACGCACAAAAGCCCAAGAAAGCCATTTTTACGCATCAGCAAACTGTCCCGTTTTGTAATTGTATCCAAACCTTTCGTCTTGGCAGCCGTCGCGGTGACCCTTGCCGGCGGAGGAGGAAGCCTTCAAGCTCTGTCGTTGTGCCCCCCCACTGTCGTACCCTCCAAATTCTGAACCAACATCCCAATCATGGATCTCAGGGATCGGTTGGGTTTCTGAGGCAGCCCAGCTGAAGTAGTTGTTGATGCCACGGAGAGAGAACATATTCCAATGGGTCAGCACATCTGCAGCCGGTTGAGGCTTTCCAAAAATCATTCCTTTTAGCATTCTGGAAACCTCGAAGAGTATTCATTGCCACCATTGATCTGTTGAGGCTTTTGAGCCGTCGGGGCATTCTCGAAGCACCAAAGCACCCACACCACCACCACCACTTCCGGAGGATTCCACTGTGGACAAAGGCACGTTCGATGAGGGCTTCGATGTAAAGCCCATCAATGAACCAAAGGGATCCGGTTTAGAGTTCGAAGCGGCAGCAGGAGCCGATTTTATCGGAGTTCCAATGGCAGGGCCAGATTTAATGAAGGGGGAGAAGCTTCCCGTTGAATTGGAGCTAGGGTTATTTGTTTTTGGGATGGAGCTCTTCAGATCGGCCATAGAAAAGGAGGGATTTTTCGGCGGGGCTGATTTGAGGGGAAGCGTTCTGTGGATGAGCGGCCTTGCCCGATTGCAGATCCGACTAAATCGCTGAACAGGTTAGGGTTCTTGTCTTTGATGCCGAGCTTGGAGGTTGAAGATGTCGCAAAGACCAACTTCGCCCCAAATATGCACCTGTCATGGAAGGAGAAGGATTCGGAAGGCCAGATCGTCGGCGGGTCGCCGGTTGGTGGTCCACGACGGCCTTGTCGCCGGCGAGGGGGTCCAGGAGGAGCGGCAGGCTTTGAGGGAGGAACAAGAGGGATTTGATGAGACAGCGTTCGGGTTGAGCTTCGGTCCTGAGGGGGCGAGCGGATGAGGAGCCGCCGGATCCGATGCCAAAGTCGAATTGGTAGGAGTCAAAGGAGACGGCGGCGGAGGAAGGAAGAGATGGGCGTCGCGGGATCCGGATCCGGTGAACGAGTTCATCACGCCGGCGAGATCTCAAGACAGGATGAACTCGAGAGGGCTTCGGATCGCCGGACCGCGATAGGGAGAGCCGACAGCCAATGGGCAACCGTGAAATGGTTTTATTGAAGATATATGTTTTTTTATTTTTATTTTTTATCAGTTTGTCCAAAAATTATTATATCTTTTTTTAACTACAGACAGGTGATTTAATAGATCATTAAATTATATTTAATTAATTTATCTTTCTTCTGATTTATAATTTGAACTATTATGGATATTAAGTGTCACAATAATAATATTTATTTTGGAAAGTACATCTCAACTAAGGTTTCGTTGGGATGGCTTTTTTACGCTTCGTAAAGCAGCTTTCTGGTAAATAATTTTTTTTGTACTAAAAGCTGCTTTAAGAAGCTATTAAGAAAGTCGTCACAAAACGAAGCCTAAATGGAAACGAGTTTGAGTCATCCTTGATTTAAGTTTGAACTTGATTATAATCGAGCTCGAGCTTTATTTATGAATTTGAGTTGGCGTCATTATTACGTAAAAAAGAAATGATTATAATTTGAGCATATTATAAACAAAAGATAAAAATAATTGGGTAAATTAAATATAAAAATAATATAGAAGGGTTAGTATAAAATAAGGAGATAAGTTTTTGTAAATCATTATTATATAAAGGAATATTAAGTACTTAAAATGATTTAATAGAAAAAAATCATAAAATCGAAGTGATCTGATTATTGCGATCATCAAACTGACTCGTTAGTTCATCAAACACACTCATAGCCATTTGTGAATCAAAGCCCGATTCCCCACACAACACCTTTATTTCTAACTGTCTTCGAATGCCTGTTGACTATGACTTTCGTTTGAGAAAGATTGTTTGCTGTTTTTAAAACAACTTTCTTGTAGAAAATTTTCTAATTCTAAAAAATTTTATACTAAAAAATGCTTTAAAAAAGAGTAAAGATGATGCCCCAAACAAATCCTATGTTAGTTCCATTGAGATTGATAAAAATTGAAAATAATAAGGGTTGCACAAGCTCTCAAGAGACTTTTCTTACATAGGATTTTAAAAATGAAAAGCCTGAAGTTCCTCTCAAAGCACTGCTCTTCTTAGAATTTTTGTCTCAAATATATTTTAGAATTTTTAGAATGGTTTATTCATAAACACTTAAGATCAAACCTCAAAACCATTTTTGCTTGAAAATATGAGCATATCATATAGTACGATTTGAATATTATACAGTCTGATTAGTTCAGATAGAAAAATATCTTAAAAAGTAAACTCCATTTGATTGTGAAGGCCTCATTTGAGATAGCTTTCTTACTGCTTTTTACAACAACTTTTGTAGTATAAACATTAAAATTTTTATACTAAAAAATTATTTTAAGAAGCAACGAGAAAGCCACCCCAAACAAAGCCTAAAATTGATGTTATAGTGTAATATATCATAGCTTATGTTAGATTAACATTTATTACCCATTTAATTTTTATATATTGTTTAATTAGATTAATTTAAGAAGGTAATCCAATATACATATCAATCATATAATACAATAATATCAAAATTTGAATTTGTTTAAATTAAGAAAATAATCTTGAAAGGATAGTTTATTTTGAACTTAATACTGATCATACAGCACGATATGATCAAATGCATATTACATAGTATGATTGGTTCATGATTAATATGTATTTTTTTAATTAATTTTTAAATAAAATTTTAGAATTATTTTCACCATTCACTCTAGCGTGTGCTGGTTATTTCATATACGTCTTTTACCCGGGACATCAACAATAAATAAAAATAAAAATTATGATTCAAAACTGTACTCTTCTGTCGTGCAATTTGAATCACCCTCAACAAGACTTGATGTTTTTGGGCTTTACTTTTTGATATTATTGACGCCGGAGCTGAGCCATTAATTGTAATAACTTCAGGATAGTTTAATCCATTTGGTAATTTATATGACTACATAGGATTAGTGTTAGCATATGTTGTGTGTAGCCCTAGTAGGTTGCTAGTTGCTACCTTTGTCTATAAATATGTAGCTATTGATTGTAATAGGGGAGATTTGGAAGATGAATAATATTTGAGTAGTTTTACTCTTTTTGGGTTTCTGTATCCTTAAGAATTTCAGGTGGTGATCCATCTCCCAAGGAGTTCTTGGTCATGGCCACCGGATCGTCGACGTGATTACTCAGATTCTTTATCAGCAGGGTGGAACTAGCCTTTCATTTTAGGGGGGGGGGGGGGGGGGGGGGGGGGGGGGGGGGGGGGGGTCCAAAATTTTCTTATTAATAGACAAATATTAAAAAAAAAATGAGTGTTTGGCTAAAATGTCTTCAATGGCTGCCTTCAGTGTTACTGCATGAGTGGATATGACATGTTTGATGCCTATAAATCTTTCAATCACTTGGCCCAATTTATCTACATATGACTTCTCGGTTGATGGGGTCCCTTCAATGAATTTTAGTGTTTATCTATATGTACATCTCTCATTCTTCTTTGGGTCACTTTCCGAACCAATTGGAGCAAAGAGATAATTAATGCCTTCTCCTTTGTTCTCAAAAAAACTTTCTTTCCGTAACAGATCAAAAGGAAAAGACAGAAAAAAAGGAAAGCCAAAACTCTTGCGATTCTTTTGCAGGAAAATATAAACCATTTGATTTAGGCATTTAGCAACCAAAATAAGAAATTTGAGAGAATAAACAAAAATTTGAAAAAAAAAAAAAAAAATTCAGAAACAAGAAGAAAAACTCACGCAATTGCCTCCCCTTAAAACTACATGGTTCCGCCCGTGTTTATCAGTGATTGTAGTGGTAAGAATATTACCTTTATCAGCACAAACTACTTTTCACATGATAGGAATGGAAACTACATAATAGTTTTAATACAGAGCTGTAACTTTAAAGAATCACAAGATTAGATGCTGTTAACACAATAATACTTGTTGCGTCCAGGAGTATTCGCGGCGGTAGAGAAATATCATATTTAACGTCTTAGCATTGTACGAAAATCCGGCACGCAATCAGATAAGGAGAGAGGGTCTAGCATTATGAGACACCAAGATTTTTACGTGGAAAACCCCTGTAAAAGGGGGAAAAACCATGGGGCCTAGCCCAGTTCGAACGAATCCACTAGTATTTGCAGTCGATTACAAATGAGGCCCTTCCTTGGGAGAAGGCCTTAGCTTGATGTACATCTTAA
>CM039719.1:61044635-61116807 GCA_022539455.1 Dendrobium nobile | reverse complement strand
TCTGCTTCTATAAACCACCCATCTGAGAATAACCCCTCAATTCATCCGAATTAATCTTATAGAGTACATTACATGATGTAAATACAAAGAGCTACTATCAACATATTTGCTTTGTTAGAAGGACTGCAGTCGGCGGGCGATGTAGGTCAGGAGGACCGTAGTCAGCTAGCGACGGAGGACTGTAGTCGACGGGCGACGTACCGTAGTCGGCAAGCGACGGAGGTCGGAAAGACTACAGTCGGCGTGCGACATAAGTCAGGAGGACCGTATTTAACGGGCGACGGATGTCGGAAAGACTGTAGTCGGCGGGCGACGTAAGTCAGGAGGACCGTAGTTGGCTGGCGACGGAGGTCGTAAGGACTGTACTTTGACGACGAAGATCAGTAGGATAGAGTCAAGTAGAAGTCCAACAATGAAAAGAAATGCATCTTCGCATAGACGTCCAACGAAGTCCGATAACTGGTAAAAGTCTGGCATCGAGTAGAGACTTGGCGAAGAGTGAAGGTCCGACGTCGGGTAGAAGTCCGACGTCTGTGGTGCAGAGGAGAAATCCGGCCTCCCTTGGGCGGAGTTTCGGCGTCAGGAGGGAACTCTGTCGTTAAATGAGAAGAATTTCAGCATCACGTGGAAGTTGTGCAAATTCCCGGCGTTTCCTGAATATCCGACAGAGTTCCGGCGTCTTCAGGCGGCAGGAAGAGTTCCGGCGGTGGTCGAGGAGGTGAGGAATCTCCTTTTCCCCTTTCTCCTCTTCTTCTTCTCTCTCTTCACTTGAACCCCTTTGGTATAGAATGAGGGCTCTATTTATAGTTTTTCTGGAGTGGCATGGCTTGTAAATAGGTGTGAGATCATGGGCGAATTGGGAGTGTTTTGAATGGACGGCCGATATTGAATCCTTTGATCATGCACCGTTCGTTGGGCATTTGAAGGCCTTAATGATGTCTGAATTCGGCGATCTTGGGCTCGTTGGATTCGTCTCGTCGAGCCGTTCGATTTGAGTATAAGCTCGTCAAAATCGGAGACCGTTTGGTAACTCAAATTGCGGTTTGAACCTTCCAACAGCGCTTTGAGCCCTAGATTTAGACACATTTGGGCTCGGATTTGGTCGGATTTGGTGTCGCTGGGTTCGTATTTCCGAGACGCTCAGTTTGACTGAAAGTTTGCTGAAATCGGAGTTCATGTGCTCCCGGATTTAATTTTTGAAGTTTCCAACTTGATTTTTATCTCGAGATTCGTGCCCGATCAAGATAATTTTTGCATGAAGTATCAATAATATACCTTCCATTACCAATATTGTATAATATATTAAAAACGCAAAGCAACAGAGAAGAAATTCCTGTGGATACGCCCAATCTCTTTTGTTTTTAATCATTCATATATATTATACATACTGTCCATTAGAATCTCGATATCAGGACTGACAGGACGTATCAGTTCTGTTTCTTGGCACTGAAGGAGATAAATAAAACCTCCAAGCTTACAGGTTCTGAAGTATCTGATGCAAGATTTTATCACATAAAGTACTCTTTCTTTATGTTGTTCTCTTCCTCGTATCTCTCCACATATTTCCACCAAATAATTCCCCACCGAAAGTAGTTCATTAATCAATTATACGCTTGATATCCATCGAACTCTCTGGTCAATTTATTCTCCTTAACGAGTAGTGTCCCTCTATAAAATGGTAAGCTTTGCCACCATCACTTCCATGCAACAAAAGCTTCCTAACTTTTCAAAGATTGAGCTTCTTCTTCCTTCACCATCCTACCTGTAATAAAGATGTCTAATCGTCGTCTTGAAAATGTGGGAAGAGATGCCTTTTTCTTACTGGAGAAGGTGTTGAAGGCTCAGCCTGCAGTGATCGATAGTAACGAAGCAGCGAAGAAGTATGGTGGAGTAGTTATAGTTACTACGTATCCCCCACCAAAGAGACAGACAGTGTCCAGGAATCCGCCTGCTACTCGAAAGCTTTCTCGTTGGGGTTTCTAAGCTCTCTGAAGCTGGTTTTCAGTGTAGACTTTATTTCCTGATGAAGTACTGATGCTACTTACAATATATCAATGTTTACTGCTTATCTAAATATGTATTATATGTGTGTTTTATAAATATATCTAGAGAGAGAGAGAAAGAGAGAGAGAGAGCTGTTGTTAAGTACTTAGATATCTTTCATGGGCTCTTTAAATTTTCTATTTTAGTTTTTCAGGCTAATCAGATATGTTTTGTTTTAAATGACGATGCGTTAAAAGGCTTCTGCACGCTATAAAATTAACGCTTTAATTAGCTTTTTTAAAGATATGTTCATAGGTACAATGCTCGTTGAGTCAATCCTATGATTCAACTGCAAGCTTAAATTTTGTTTGGGATAACTTTCTTAATGTTTATAAAGCAGGTTTTCATACATAAATTTTTTTCCATCAAAAATTTATGTACTAAATAACTGTTTTAGAAAATATTAAAAAACTATCTCAAGCTAAATCTTTTTTCTTAATTCCATTTATTATTATGCTATCATGTAAGTTCAAAATATGATTAGTTTGCACAACTTTTGAAGTATGAGATTCTCAGAATCGAAATATGATAAACTATTTTTTCTTTCCTAATAAAAACAATTTGTTATCGACATGTATCACTAATGAATATTCAAAATCTTCTACAAATAATCTATTAAACCTCTTCTTTTTGGAAAGAGCAATTGATACTGCACACTATGATAAACCGTAATATTTACATTATGTGATTGAAAGAATATGATAGATGAATGCTATCTTTTTTTTTGGTTAAAACCCGCTGAGGGGCCTACGTGTTAATATCAAAAATAGGGTTACAAGGTCCTTAAATGAAACCTCCAGCTTTCTAATGCTCAAAAGAGCTACAAAATAAAATAAAATAAAACATAAAGCCGGTGGTTCCTTATACTAGAAATTACAAAATTACCTAATAACAAACTAAGGCTGCAAGAAGACATCACCCAAAAAAGAAAGATCAAGGGATAATAATTCAGCACGTACTTCCTGCAAAAAAAGATGCTTGATATGTAGAGACCAAAAATGGCTCGAGTGTCCGAAGAAAGAAAATCAATAAGCATCCACCCAAGAAACCTACAAACAAAAAACTTACAAACTAAAAGAGTGAGAATAAAGTTAAACATAAAGAAGATAAAGCCATTAACCCAATCCAAATCAGTAAGCCTGCTAGCAGCCATCATAAATATTAAAATTAGCCAAGGTTTGGACATGCAACCACAATAAAAAAATGACGATCAGATAATAACCAAAAAAACTCCCCTACGAGACCTGGACGAAAAGGGGAAACATCCCCAGCAAATCATAAACCTACAACAACTTTGAAACATAGCCCCAAATACCAAATATAATACCCATCCAGTTTTCACCCCAACAACACCAGTTATGAGCAGAAAAATAAAAATTCTAGTTTAAAGTAGTAACACCCTCCATCTCATTAGAGAACTGAAAGAAAAGTCCCCAAACAATGAAAGTAGCCAAGAAATTAAAGAACCAAATATGGCCCCAAACATAAAACCACATAATCTCAACCTGAACAAAAATAGAGGCATCCAAAGGATCCAGCATTGCCATAATGTTAATGTATAAGGCCCAAAGTGAAATCTCATATTCATTTTCCAATGACAGCCAGCACAGACAACACAACATAAACCTCCATTGGATCCATTTTCATAAGGAAAAAGAGAATCAGCAAAATAATAAGAAAAACCAGCCACTTATGCCACCAACATTGTATTAATCATGAAACAGAAAAACACCAACTAGCCAAAGGAATAAAACTATCAAACATTACAAATATAAGGTAAACCAGCTTTATCCAAATTTATCATACCTTTCAACATAGGGTGTAATCTCCTTACATCCAACTCCTCGTAATTATGAATATAACAATCCTTTTTTTGCTAACCAATCAGCACGGACGTTAGCTTCGAGGTAAATGTGAGAAATATAATAATTGACAGAGGTAAGGGAAATCTTAATTTTCCTAATAAGATAAGTTTTGAGGATTACCAGGCACAACATTTGTAATGATCTGAATTAGAAGCATAACATCCACCTCAATCCACACAAAGGTAAAACCCATTTTGATACAGATTTCCAGGCCATAAAATAAAGCCATAAGCTCAGCTGAAATAGCTTTTGAACACTGTAAAGGGGTAGCGTAGGTAGCAAGAACACAACCCAGATGATTCCTAATAATACCACCCGCACCAGCACAATTTGGCCCAACAGACCCATCCGAATTGAGCTTAGCATAAGGTGGTTTGGGTTTAATCCACTTAACAATCTTATCAGCCGAATTAATAGTCCCAATGCTCACAAGAATGCCAAAGGCAATGGCCATATCCATGCATTTTTTAAAATTCTTAACAGAAAATAATTTGTAAGAATAGAATTGCAAGATTTTATGTCTTACATTTGAAATAATTTGGGAAGCATCCATATTGATATCATTATGCTTAGCATCATTTCTAGCTTTCCAAATATACCAAAAAAATAAGAATAGAGATCAAATTAAGAATATGACCTTTAGAAGCATGCACCCAACTCTTAAAATAGAAGAAACATTATTATGTTGGGAAACAAAAAATTTACTGGCAAGATTATTAAAATAAGACCACATTTTATGAGCAATAATACCATTCACAAAAAGATGATCAATATTCTCCACATTTGAACAACACAAACATTTGGAAGGGAGATTGAAACCTTTTTTTTTTTTGAAGCATATATAGAATCAACCAGGAGATAACCTCTAATACATCTCCAAATAAGAATATAATAAGAGATAAGGAAATTTTTATTCCAAATAGCAGAAAAAATAAGTGATTTATCCTTTTTTATTCTAAAATTTTCCCAAACATCTTTCAACTGAAATTTACCATAAGAAGAAAGTGTGAAAAACATTTTATCTTTGCGTTGACCTTGTAAGGAAATATTCAAAATAGTCTCCACTATATCAGGAGGAACCACCTCCCTAAGCTTAATGACATTCTAGCAATTATTAGTAATGAAACTAGATACTTTAACATTATCGATTGAGTGTGTGTTAAGGAAAGAATAAATAGAAAAAGGCCCCAACCAGTTATCTTGCCAGAAAAAAAACATATTCTTTTCCCAAACCCCATTGAATAAACTATTCAGCTTCCCATTTTATGTTGCATAATCTTTTCCATATCATAGAATCAACAGTTTTATAAAAGCATAAAGTCGGATGCATGTTATTGCAATACTTAGTATTCATATAGCGAGCCCATAAACTGATATTAGTTCTAAAAGAAAACCACAATTTATGAGAGAAAGCATTAGCAATATCACTTAAAGTTTTGTAGCCTAAACCCCGACCCTTCATTTAACACACCACAGATCTTCTCCCAAGAAGACTAACATAAAATCATTGCTATTGAACTTAAAACCCCAAAAGAATTTGTTTATCATCCTCTCTAATCTAGAGCAAGTAGCAAAAGAAGGAAATAAAGTATGAAACATACAAATATGAGTAGAGTTTAAAACCGATTTGATTAGAACCAATCTACCACCATAAGACAAGAAATTGGAAGACCAGTTAGTTAATTTTTTCTGAAATTTGGTAAAGATATCTTCAAAAAGAAATTTCCTCTTTTTTCCTTTATAAATGGGAGTGCCTAAATAGGTTATGGGCAAGTTCTTAGACTGAAAATCACAAACTCTTTGAATAGCATTAAATCTGTTCAGATTTATAGATTTGCCCACAATAAAAGGGCTTTTATCTTTGTTAATAGCTAAACCACTTTGGTTATCAAAATTGATAAGAAAATTGATTAACTCTTTTATGTTTCTTATCGAGCCATTAGAAAATAGGATAAAATCATCAGCAAAACTAAGATGCGATATAGGAAAACCCCTTATGGTGCAAAAATTTAGGTTCAGGATTCTCACATATAAATCATCTAAAACCCTAGAAAGATATTTCATCGCAATAATGAATAGAGCAAGAGAAATAGTATCACCTTGCCTTAAACCTTTTGACGATTTGAAAAATCCATGATTCCTACAGTTAATAATAACAGAAAAATAATAATTTTCAATATTATTTTTAATAAGCGAAATAAAATTATCATTAAAACCAAATAAAGATAAGACAGCGTAAAGAAAATTTCAGTTGAGATTATCATAGGCTTTAGTAATATCAAGTTTAAAAATAATGTTTCCCCTTTAACCTTAACATTGATATCATGAGTAATTTCTTGAGCTAACAGAACATTGTCAAAAATACTTCTACCCTTGACAAAACCAGTATGATTATAAGAAATAATTTTAGGGAGAATATTAATCAGTCTATTGGCACTGATCTTAGAATTAAGCTTGTTAAGAAAGGTACAAAGGCTAATCGGTCTAAAATCATTCCAATGATTGGCCCCATCTTTTTTCGGAATAAGGACAATGTTAGTAGAGGAAAAGAATTTGGGATAAGAATTTCTCGCAAAAAAAATCCTTCACAGCTTCAATCACCTCCACCTTAATAATATCCCAAGTTTTTTGAAAAAAAATTGGTAGAGAAACCATTAGGACCCGCAACCGCATCACCATTAAGATCATTAATAACATTGAGAATCTCTTCTTCAGAGGGGATTTGACAAAGTAAATTGTTATCAAAATCATTAATAAGTCTAGGAATAATATGAGGATTACTTATAGGAGAGCACACACATTGACTATTAAAAATCTTCATGAAATAATCAATGCCAGACGAGACAATAGAGCTAATTAACAATTTTATGAATCTGACTCTTAATTCTCTTCTTATTAGTCAAAGCATGGAAAAATTTGGTATTCCTATCACCATAACAAATTTAACATTAGAATTTTGTTTCCAAAAAGATTCTTCCCGAAGTTGTAGTTGAAAAAGATTATACTTGGCTTTATTAAGACTATTTAGATTATTAAAATCAGGATTATTCAAGTAAATGTTATCTAATTCAGTAACTTTCAATTCAGCTTCTTTAATATTAGAAAAGATATTTTTAAAAATATTTTTATTCCACCACTTAAGATATTGTTTAAGTCTACTCAGCTTAGCCCATAATCTAATCATGTTAGTGATGTTATTATTAGGATAAACGGGGGCACTCCAATTAGTATTAATTACATTCATAAACTCAGCATGAAGCAACCACATATTCTGAAATCTAAAAGCATAAGAAGCAAGATGATTAATATTATTAATATTCAACAAAATAGGAGAGTGATCAGAAAGGGTTCTACTTAAATGTTCAGCATTAGTCATAGGAAAGTATGCAATCCACTCATTATTGAAAAGCATTCTATCTAATCTTTACCACAAATTAGCTCTATTCTAGGTGAAAGGGCTCCCCAAAAAGTCAATATCATTCAAATTGCAATCGTTAATCATAGAGTTAAAATATTTCATAACTTTAGTGTTGGGAGGATTACCACCAACTCTTTCAGAAGCATTTAATATGATATTGAAGTCACCTCCCACACACCAAGGGACATTAATATTAGAAGCAATTATTTAAATGGTCCCAAAGAGTGATACGGTTAATTCTAGTGCAAGAAGCATACACAAAAGAGGCATAACAGCTAACATTAAACAAACTAATATAACAATGAACAACTTGAGGTAAATCATCATTAATATTTAAAGAGATGGCATTGTTCCACATAATCCAAATTTTATTAGAGCAATTAGCATAGTACTTAGAGAAACCAAAAATTTTACCAGTAGATTCAATTTTATTATCAGCAATAAAAGGTTCAATTAAAACAAGTAATGAATATTATGAATTCTACAGAGATTACTGACTCTAACCTTACAGTCCTTACCTCCAATCCCTCTCACATTCCAAATAAGAGCCTTAATCATTACAATCTTTTGAAGAAGCTTGAGCTATGGTGGATCTCGGAGTGGTAGGTAAAACATTTTTCGGTAGCTTACCTTTCTTTTTAGTAACCATTTTGAAACCTTCCTCTTTAGAACTTTTAGTAGCATCTTTTTCATGATTAGAAAAAGAAAGGATTTCCTGATTAACATTAGTATTTTCAATATAAATAGAGGGTGGAATAAATTCACCTTCTTCGCAATCCTCATTAGAATCACTTCTATTATCCACTAAAACAGATTCCTTTAAGGTTTTTTCTTTAGCATTTAAAAGCACACAAGGTTCAGAAGTATTAGGATTCTCCAATTCATTAAACATAGATTCAATAGAAACAAAAAAAGTAGGGTCAATATCAGTTTCATTACCGGTAACATTCAAATTTTTTTCAAACTTATCATTTAAAACTTCCACACTTGTTTCCTGACCATCATCCTCAAAAAGAATTTCATCTTCTAAATTTCCTTCTTCCGAATTTTCGATAATCCTCTCTAAGTTATGAGAAATAGGTAGCGGTTCCACCAGATTCTCTTGGGTCCCAACATTATTATCAGCTATCGGCACATATATTGTTTGATTATCGGTGGATCCATGCTTCCCATTAGTCATGACTTTAGATTTTTTAGATCTGGGTGATGTTTAAAACAATCATTTTGAGCATGATCATGTATTTTACAGTGAGGACAAAAATCTGGGACTTTTTCAAATTCAGCTTTTTGAAGGTACCTAAAAGTTTTGGATCCAACCCAAACTTGTTTTGGGTGTTTTTTTGGAAATGTCGACCTCAACAATAACTCTAGCTACAGAAGGTCTAGTGCGAGAAGCAGTAGCTTGGTCCGTCTGAAGAGGCCTCCCGAAAATCAAACCCAACGCATGCAACACTTTCGGGTTAAAAAAAATGGAGACGAATATTTGGAAAAGAAATCCAGATCGGAACTATCGAGGATTCTTCCTTAATATCAAAAAAGGGGCCCATTTCAAAATCCGCATTTGACAGTTAAAGATAAAATACGAACGCCTAGCAAAAATACGACTATAGTCCAGATCGCTTGATAATTGTATAACAACATGTCGAGAATCAAGTAAACCAACCAAAAAAAAAAGTAAGTTTCAAAGACGCAAAAAAAAAAAATGACATATAGCATCTAGATTCGATCTCTGCAAACCAAATTTTCCAACTAGCGTAAATTGAGAAGGAGAGGCTAATTTTAAGACTTCATCATCAGATAACATAACAACAGGAACTTCATTGAAAATTGTTTGAGTTAGAGATGGAAGATCATCACCTGTAGACGGGCTACCGGAGAGTACCTCTTTAAAGGAACGTATTCTAGAAGGAGATTTGGAGCCATCACTATCCAGATTAAAAAAGCCTTTGTTCTTATTCAACACTAGCTCAGAAGCTTTCCCCCGCGAAGTAGAGGAAGGAACTCCCGCCATGATAACTTGCCCAAAATGGGCAAAGAAACCATAGAGGGAAAACAAAACACTTCGATCTCACTAAAACCAGCAAAGAAAAGTGGTGAAAGAGCTTAGAGAGAAAGATCTGGGAAACCCTAAATCGCCAGAGCGGCGCTAGGGCAAAACACGGGGGATGATAAACTCCAACTAGTCTTGCTCTATATTTTTGAATGAAAATGAATGCTATCTTTAAGTATCGAGTCAAGAGACCAAAGGTTTAGGCAGCCCGATCTGCTTCAATGAGTTCCCTCGCAATAATTTTGACAAGATTTTTTACTTTCTTTTATCATTGTATTTTTTTGGAACTGTGTAGAATCTTCTCTCATGGTTTGTATTGTAAATTCGTTGTGCTAGAGTACGACTATGAGCGATGCAGCTATCTTTTGTTTGGTTGCTACTTTCTTGAGGTTTTCTCATTATTTTTCAAAAAATTTTGAAATAAAAAGCTATGTTGAGTTATTTTTCTCACAATAATTTTATGTTCAATTTTATAAAATGTTATAGTTGTCCCAAACATACCTTAAAAATATACCTTAAATATGTATATTGAAGCAAGAATTTATCTTAGAAATCAAAATTAATTGAGATCAAATCAATTTTTGCTCTAATTAAATTTGGATTAACATTGACGAGTCAAGATTAGATCAAATCAAAACCAAATCAATCAAACTTGAACCAAGCTAGTACTAATGATCTTGAATCAAAGCTAAATTGACTTGAGAATGAATCATTAATAATTTTAATCAAAATATTGAACTCTAAATTTATTCAAGTTGTATACGTGTAGAGATTAATCATTTAGGGAGAGGGTATTCCTTTACTCTCTTCTTCTTCTCCCCCTCTTTTCAAATTTTTATAATTATTTTTTCTAGCCGAATCATTATTCTCCCATTCGAAACCAACCCGTTATGCAATTCTTGATTCAAGTTGTTGTAATCGTTGTAGCCTAAGTGTGTAAGCATATTCTAGCCTAGTTATAAAACATACAGGTGGATTTCTCTTAGTCTTTTGTCACAAGTTAAAGTTTGAGGTGTTACCTCATACTAATGGCCTAAAGAAGATAAATTTTTTAAAAAGAATCCTTTATGACAATTCTTAGTACAAATAAAGAGCTTAGGTAAACATTGTCATTATTATATGACAATATAATCATGCTTAGAGAAGAAAGCAACTAAAAGGTCTTAGTCTCCTACAAGCCATGTTTTTTAACCTTTGGTTTACTTTTATAATATATTGAGTTTTTATCAATTATAATTACTTCTAGCCACTTAATTGTAAACATCAATCAAGTATATTATTATATATATGAACATGAGCTATATAAATACAAAAAATATTTCAAAGTTCCATAAAGAACAATGAATATATAGTATATCAACACACTCTTCATCATTATCTGACTATTATTATTCAATCACCATCAGCTAATTGTACTGTCCTTTGAACATTGCTGTGCAATTATGATTCTCTGGGCAAAGCCGCCCAACTATGATCTTTTGACCATAGTTGCCCGATTATGGTCATACGATCTTCATCGCCATAATATGGACCTTTTACACCTTTGTTATTCGACTATGATCCTTTAATCATTTTTTCCTAACTAAAATATTTTAACCATTGTTACATGTTTATATCTATTCTTATGAACTTTGTTACTTTTTTTTGGTTAAAACCCACGGAGGGGCCTACGCGTTAATATAAAAAAATGGTTATAAGGTCCTTAAAAGGAACCTTCAGCTAACTATTGCTCGAAAGAGCTACAAAATAAAATGAAATAAAACCTACGAGCCGATGGTTCCTTAAACTAACAATTACAAATTGCCTAATAACAGTTTAGGGCTGCAAGTCGACAACACCCAAAAAAGGAAGAGCAAAAGAAAATCATCAATAAGCACGGTCTTCCTGCAAAAAATGTGGCTCGAACCACATCTACAAAAAAAAGGCACCCAGACGGCGTCACATACAACGTCCAAGCCCAGCCGTCCAATCTGCAAAAAAAGGTACTACAAAAGAGGCAAAGAAGCATGAAAAAATGCTGAAACCAGTAATAAAATAGATATAAACTTTTATGATTGATAATACCAAATTGTAAAATGCTAACATCCTTCTTGGCAGAACAAACAACGTTCAGTTTAGTGAGATGTTTTATTTGAAAGCAAACCTGAAGAAACTGGAAGGTCGCACCCTTGAAAGGAATAATATACATCAAATTAAGAAGGTAGCAACTAGCCTTATGCAACTTGTAGTTAGGTGTGATGTTCTAATTAACATAAAAAGTATACAGAATCCAATAACCCAGAATTTGATAGTGAAATAATCTCCAAGAAGGCAGGTCAGTGCAACAACCCTCAAGTAACTTCCAGGTGTGAGCAAAAAAGGACAAAACACCCAGCCTAAAGAGACAATAAAACATATTAGTAAAGTAAAACTCGGAGAGTAGATAAGCTCCACAAATGCAACCAATCCCCATGATCTGCAGAACACCACACGCAGTAATGTCCAGCCACCAATATCTAAATGGAAATTAATAGGAAAACTAACAGCTGAAGTCCAGAAACAACCAGAAATAATATCCATACTCATCCCATACATAAAAATACCATCCAGCAGGTTTCTCTTGCAATGTCGTAGATCCCCCAGCTGGAGAGAAACCAAAGGCAAACCAAAACAACCAAAAGTGGAAACCATAACTACAAGCATGTCGAAAGCCACAACTTCAAACATGTCTAATATAGGGTAAAGCAGTTTTATCCAGAATTATCATGCCTTTCAACATAGGATGTAAACAACTAATGTTCAAATCCTGGTAACTCTCAAGTTGACAGCCATAATTGGCCAACCAATCAGCGCACGCATTAGCTTCTCGATAAGTATGTGATATGGAATAATTAATAGTAGAAAGGGACTTCTTGATTTTCCTAATCAGATAGAAGTTTTAAGGGTTACCTGAAACGAGATTGTTAATGATCTGAACAACAAGTTGAGCATCCACCTCAATTCATATATTTTCAAAGCCCAAAGTAGTACAAATATCAAGCCCATAAGATAAACCCATTAGTTCAGCAGTGATAATAGTACAACATTGTAAAGGACCAGTAAAAGCAGCTAAAATATTACCCAGGTGGTCACAGATTATTCCCCCCTTAACAGCGCAAGAGTTCCTAACAGAACCATCAAAGTTTAATTTAACAAAAGGAAATTTAGGTTTAATCCATCTAACCACCTTGTCAAAGCCATTAAGATTCCCATCCTCCAAAGGAATCCCAAGGTTGACAACCATATCCCTACAATTGTTGAAGTTTTTAGCCGTGATAAGATTGCAAGAATAAAGTTGTATAATTTTATGATTAACATTAGAGATGATTTGTTTAGCATCCATTTTAATGTCACTGTGCTTAGCTTCGTTCCTAGCTTTCCAAATGAACCACAATATAAGAGGGCAATAAGTTAAAAATGTGACCTTTCGAAGATGTCATCCAACCTTTTAATAAAGCAGGTAAAACATTGGCATTTGGAGGGGAAACTAAAACCTTTTTTCTAAATTAACTCATCCACAGGAATGAAGCCTTTAAGGCACCTCCATGCTAAAATGGAATAAGAAGCAGGAATATTATTATGCCAGATTGTAGAATACATGATCGAAGAACTATACTTAATTCTGAAGGTGTCCCAAACCTTCTTCATTTGAAATTTTCCAGAATAAAAAAGATTGAAAAGCATTTTATCCTTGCATTGCAAATCTAAAGGAACCAATAAATAATATCAATTAAATTGGAAGGAATCACTACAGGAAAACGTCAAAATCCGGCGGTTACTATAGAATAACCGGCGGTTTTATGGATTACCGACGATTTTGCGGCGGTATTAATTCTAGCCGTCGGAAAAAATCGCGTAGGAAACATGTACCGGCAATTTTTTACCGGCGGTTTTTCGGCGGCTCATACTGCCGGTGAAAACCGGATTTGGAACCGACAGTTTTTCGGCCGTGAAGACCATCGGTAATATGACCGACGGCTGACCGGCGGTCATATTACCGATGGTCTTCCGGCGGTTAAAGCTGGCGTCGTTTGTTTCTAACTACCTAAATCATCCAAAATATCTCTAACACTTGCAAATGTGCAGTGAGAACAAATAATCAAAGAAAAACCATAAAAAATAACCTTAAAATAGGCGATGACAGTCGGAGTAGATTCGTCAGCGGCCGGAGAAGCTTCGTTGGCGGTCGGAGAAGCTTCGTCGGCGGCGGTCGGTGAAGCTTCGTCAGCGGCGGTCGGAGTAGATTCGTCGGCGGCGGTCGAACGAGCGGAGGCGAGCGTAGGAGACGGCAGAGCGACTGAGAGAGAGAAGGAAAGAGTAAAAATGAAATGTGAGGCGTGGGTCTGGTCGTATTAGGGCTTCTACCGGCGGCTATCCGGCAGTCTTGACCGCCGGTAAAAAATCACTTATCACTGGCGGTCTAAGTCGCTGGTAAACCGCATGTTCATATTGATGTCCGGTGGTTAACCGTCGGTTTAGGGACCGCCGCTAGTACCGACGGCTTAACGTAGTAAAATCATCGGTTTGGCCGTCGTTAAAAGCCGGCGGTCACACCGCCGGCTATACAGCCGGTACTGGGCATTTTTCCTGTAGTGAATAACCTCTAGCAGTTTAGTCACATTCCAATACCCATTAATAATGAAGCTAGAGACCTTAGCATTATCAATGGACTGGGTATTTAAAAAATTATCAATTGAATACGGACCCGGCAAATTATCTTGCCATAAGAAAACTTCACCTTTTCCTAAACCCCATTGAATAAACTGTTCAGCTTTCTATATAATATTGCATAGTCTTTTCCAAGTCATAGAGTCAGAAACTTTAGAAAAACCAAGTAAATGATGAGAATATTTGCAATATTTAGCATTCATAAAACGAGCCCATAAACTAAAATTAACTCGAAAGGAGAACCAAAGTTTGTGAGAAAAAGCTTGCACCATATTAGATAAGTTTTTACAACCTAGATTACCTTCATTATAGACGCCACAAATTTTATTCCAAGTGGCCCAACGAATACCATTACTATTATATTTGGAGCCCCAAAAGAACTTATTGATCATTATCTCGATTCTAAGACAAATGGCAGCAGTAGGTTGAAGAGTATGAAGTAAATAAATATGAATTGAATTTAAAACTGATTTAATGAGAACCAGTCTACCACCAAAAGACAAGAAATTAGAAGACCAATGAGTTAATTTTTTTTGAAAACTAGTAAAAATATATTAAAAAAGATGACTTCTCTTTTTACCTTTATAAATGGGAGTACCCAAATACTTAATGGGCAACAACTTAGACTGAAAACCACATATTCTTTGGATAGCATTGATCCTATTCATGTTAATAGATTTACCAACAATAAAACTACTTTTATCCTTATTAATAGCCAAACCACTCAAAGCATGAAATTGTAATAGAAAATTGTTCAAAATTTTAATGTTGTTTATGAAACCATTAGAAAAGAGAATAAAGTCATCATCAAAACTAAGATGTGATATCGGGAAGCCCCGAGTAGTACAGAAGTTGAGCTTAGGATACCTTAAATATAAATCTTCCAACCCCCTAAAAAGGTACTCCGTAGAAATAATAAAAAGAGCAGGAGAAATATTATCACTTTGTCTTAATCCTTTAGAAGATTTAAAAAAGTCATGATTTCTACCATTAATGAGCACATAAAAGTAGTAATTATTAATACTATTCTTAATAAGTTTTATGAAATAGTCACTGTTGACCTCATTTTTGTATGAGGTATCTAATGAGATCCTAAACTTAATCCAAACTCAAGTCAATTCAAAATTCATTCAATTCCAGACTTAAATCCAAAGTCCTAAGGCTTGGTCCCAAAGGGCTTTTCCAGCAAATCTTGGAATATTTCAAAATCCATTCAAATGGACTATGATTCAGGCTCTATCAGTTTCATACTGATGGGGTGTGTCTCTAGTATCAACCCTCCAAATTTGAGCTCATTCTGAGCTCTCTAACCCCAGAAACTAAATTAAAACCCAAAGGCTGTAAAACTTTCAAATATTTACAGTCTATGCCACTGGACCTATCACTTAGAAGATTTTGATCTTAGAGACCTCTCCAAAGCCTGCAATCACTTCCAGATCATCACTCCTGATGTGTTGATCAATAAACTGCATTTTTTTTATGGACTCATTTCAGTCCCCAGTGGTCATGAGCCTAAAATGACCAAAATACCCCTTTAGGGCTCAAACAGTGATTTCAGACCAAATGACCTCCAAATCAAATGCAACCACCTCCAGCAATTTTTAAATGTCAAACCAAACCTGTTGGACCCATTCCCAACCCCTGGGTCAACCTGGGTGACCAAGTCAACAGGGTTGACCTAAGAGAACCCTTAAGGTCCAAAATGGTGATTTGACTGACTTGATCTCTCCAGACCTTGGGACCACATCCAGTAGAGTCAAAATGACATTTCAAATCTGTTGAACTTATTTCCAAACCCTGGACCCACCTGGTTAACCAAGTCAACCAGGTTTGACTCAATGGCTCTTCAAAGGTTCAAATGGGTCATTTGATCCAAATAACCCATTTGAACCCTGAAACCACATTGAATCAATCCAAGGTCACCCCCTCAATGCTACATAAGCAAACATTTGACTGTTGACCAGTCAACATGGTCAACAAAGCAATAAAAGGATCAAATGTGGTCAAACCCATCTCAAACTCTAACTCCCAAGCCTCAAACCTCTTTGCAAGTATCCTCACTATTCTCCAAAATTTGTTTGAAGTCCACCTCATTAGCCCTTGACTGAGTTGACTGGTCAAACCAATCAACTCAAGGTAAAAGACCATTTCTATGGTCAAACCCTCTAACCTAATGAACCTAGTCCGAACCAGGCCTATCCAGCCATTTGGATATGTTCTAAACTTGATCAAGAGGCCAACTCAGCAGCTTCAACCCCCCTTGACCAGTCAACTGGTCAACTAGAGCTCAAATGAGCTCTAGTAGTCAAACTGACCAAATTAATCTTCTCAGCCTGAATCAAGCCCGTCCAGCCCCTTGAATCAATTCCAGAACCTTCCTGGGAGTTGATCTAACCCAACCCAGGCCTTGGTTTGAGTCCAGCCAGCTCGGACGGTCCCCTCCTATGTGAAGACAAACAAAGAAGTGGCCAGCTCATCTCAGCCAGTACAGTCCTTCTCTCTGTGCTCTAACCACCTGGGCCAGGTGTCAATCATCCCAGCAACTTCCCTGATCAATCCCAGCCGCTCCTTTTGGCTCCAAACGCTGAATAGAGCAAATGAGACGGGATTCATTCATTCCAAGCGATCTCTCTTCCCAGTCCATCTCTAGAGCTTTGGGCATTTCGTTTTGAAATCCTAGAGCTTCTTACATATTTCCCTGACCTTTCCCGATCGATTGAACACTACCGACGGCGAGAAGAAGGAAGGACCGAACCTAGCTCCGTCTAAACCATCCCTACTCCGTGTAGAAGCTTCCTCCGAGCTCAAAGCCTGAAGAAGATCAACACGAGGACAGCCAACAAGTTCAACCGTATTTAAAGCATCCAAATCCATCGATCCTAGCTCGGTAAAATCGAAACCCTAGATAATACATATGTTATCAAATAGGTTTCTAAGGAATCTATAGTGAGCTCAAAAAATTATTCCCCATTCTTTAGCTCACCGACTGTCGCCTAGATCTCAGTTTGCATGCCATTTAACTCATTGTTTAAGAAGTTTTGAACAAAAGCTAGGTTTAGGGTTTACGGCATTCGGATGGGGAAGATAGAATCAGGACCGTTGATTCGATCCTTTTGATATAAACGGTCGGGATTCAATGGTTCGTTCCATTCGGCCCGGCTCATGCGAAACATGGGAATAAGTCGGTTCAGATGGATCAATCCGATCCGTCCATTGCGAACGCGAGAGCGTTTAATGACCGTCTGATCCCTGGAATGAAATCAAACCGCGGGATTTGATCCCGTTCGTTAGATTTAATCCATGTCTGATCCGACGGTTGTTGACCCGTGCTGACTCACTTAACTGGCGGACCCCATTTGACAGCCGCCGTTTGAATGATCCCATCATCTGCTGTCGCGTGTAGACCCAAAATTAGGATTTTATTTTAATTAAATTTAATAACAGAACTTCAAAAAATCATAAAAAATAAAATACTCAGCCATTTTTTCCCTACAACCACTTGTTTTTCTTGGAATAAAATTCTCTATTTTATAAAAATAAAATTAGAGCCTGGTTTTTATTATTTCAAGAGTTACATTTTAAACCTTTAATTTCCCTAATTTCTTTTATTTATATTTTATTATTGAGTACCTAATTAAATAAGGTTTTGAATGGCATGATACCTGAGATTGAACATGTGTTGTCTCTGAGTTTTGGGAAATAATTTTAGAGCTTGATTCTAATTCCAATTGAGTATCCAAAGGTTTAGTCCATTACTTGGATTGAATGTTTGAAAACTCATTTGTAAATCCATCAATCATCTAATCAATACATATTAGTGTTCCATAGAATCATTGAAAGTCTGATTTTTATTAGAGGAAATAAGTTCATGCTATAACCATGTATGTTTGAGGGAAAATTGATTTGAATAAATACCTTGACCCTTTCATAAATAACCTCTCAATCAAATATGCTTATGTTTCTTAAATTGAATAGAGCCCTATTTGAAGATGTGTTTTACATCTTTCAATATCCTCAATTCAGTTTAGTTTGCTTATTGTCCTATGTTTGAGTTATTGAATTCATGAGTGATTATGTGACTTATGACTTTAATAATTTATCATGACTATTCTATGGAATGTTAGGATCATCTCTTTGTTGTTCATGATTTACCATGCCTTGGTGTGCTTATAAGTAGTGTCCAAGGGTTAGAAAGACACTGATTTCAATCCTATAACCTAGTGTCACTAAGGACAATGATTAAGGACCCAGTCTTAGCCAACTTAGTCTATTTTAGGAAGAACTACACTTACATCCCTTTTGGGATTAAACATAAACATAGAAAACTAGTGTTATATACCCCATAATCAGGTTCACTTTGATTTGACATTAATTAATCTTATAACAACTAGTAGATTAGGATCTCTTCTCTCTTTGACTTTAATAAATCAAATTAAATTCCTAAAAATCTAAATCAACCTCAAATCACTACAATCAATTCAATATCACAAAATCAACAGTTTAAAATCAAAATTCCTAATCAAATTTCACTAATTTCATTAAATCCTTAATTAACCCTAAACCTTCCGGAAAATGTAATAAGTTCATTTTAAACCTAAAAATTATAAATAATACCTCTAATTGACCAGAATTAAACCCTTAACCAATGAAAAAATAAAATAAAATTTATTGGATAGCAATTTAAAGCTTAATTTAATTTTAAGTAAAATTCAATATTTAATTGATTTAATTAATTAATAATAGTTAAAAATTCCAATAAATTCCCAAACACTTGGAAATCCCTCTTTGGGTCATCTCTGATCTTTGGAGCTGATTTCAAGAAGTTTGAAATCCATTTGGAGCAAAACCATAAAAAGGGGCCTTAATTAAATAATTTCCAAAAATACATTAAATACCTCAAACTTTGAAAAATCATAACTAATTCAAGAAAATTCCAAATTAACCAAACTCAGTTGCATTCAACTCATAATAAGGCCTAATATTTATTAAAAATATAAAAATTCCAGAAAAGCTTCAAATTCAAAAAGTCAACAAAATGGTCAAATGTAGGTCAAAACTAGTTCAAATCTTCAAACCTTCATAACTAAATCCAGAAAAATCCAATTTCAGCAAACTCACGTTCTAACTGATAGTCTTAAGGTCTAATATTTTAATAAAATATTAATTTTACAGAAAACACCTTTAAATAAAAAGTCAACTTTTGACCCCTTAATTAATTGATTAAAATATTCCAAAAATTCCTAAAAATTCAAGAATTGATCTAAAACTCTAAAAATGGTTCACCAACTTCTAAAATCAGTAATCTAACACATTTCTAATAAAATTCATTAACTCCTAAATCTTAACTAACTTAAGCTACTTAACTTTTCCGGGTACCACTAGGTAACCCAGGCCTACGAGGCTATTAACTTAGCCCCAAGGAAGGTGAAATAAACTTTACGGCCTCGGTGTGAAACAAAGGTGGAATCCAACCAATATTAGAAATCAAATTCCCTTAAATCAAATATCAAGTCATTAATAAATCAATAAATCCCCAATCATTAATATTTTCTGAATATTATTAATTTAAAATTTATTAATAATTCAATTAAATTCTAAATTCATTTAACTCAAATTAATTTGATGATTTGATTGATTGGAATCTTTCTTAATCAATCAGATTTGATGATTAATCTAAATTAAATGAATTCAGGTCTTTTATGCCTAGAGTGTGATTCCACTTGGAGAACTTTGAGCATTTTGACTTTTAAAGACCCTTAAAATATCTAAAAAACAAAAAGATCTCCTATGAGTTGTGCACGACTCCTTTTAGGAAGGCACTGATCCATTTGGATTTGGAGATCTCCGAACAAAATAATAATACACCGACCTTATACAACGTGCTAGATTCCTTCGGGAGGGCACGTCGTATTGTATTTGTAAGGTCCCTTTCTCTCTCCTTAATAAATTTTGGGGACTCTCGGAATGAATACCTACCTTCTGTCTAAGGCGGGTATTTATTTTGGAAGTCCTAGGATTTATAAATTGATAATTTCCTGCACTTAGGGAATTATCAATCTATAAATCCTTTATAATTTAAATTAATAAACTTCAACATTTAAAATTGGAATAAATTAAAAATTCATTAATATATCTTATTTAAACTTTAATCAAACTCACTCGGCCTGAAATAAACTAATCCTAATAATACATGCAATTCAAACAAGTAAACCCATTAGGACCTATCCAAGCTACACGACCTCTTTTCACACACTTAGATGCTTGCTAGGACAACCAACTTTAGCCTAAGTTAGGCCGGTGATTTGTTGTGGTTTGCTTGCGGGTGCCTTGCCTAGAGGGTACCTATGTGTGATTGCTTACTTTTCTGTACTGCATAAGCATAACATATTTACTTTTTCTGTCTGTACACCAGAGAGTGGAGTGAATAAAGTAAGGACCGTTGTACTTACTTTTCTGTCTTTACTTTCCTGTATTTATAACTGTACACAACGCACTCATAACGTGCATCATTATATAACTGCTTTATTTCTTGTCTCTTATTTTACTGCGATATTAGAATGTTCTTAAGATCTGATGTACTGCTTTTTATTTCTTAGAATCGTTGTATATAGATTGAGTCTGTACATTATCTGGAGTCTGTAAAAGAATTAAAGATAACTGCTTATAAATATACAAATGAGGCTCCACAAAGTAATGTCCTTTCCCTAAAAGGACATTCCTTTTTGGAATTCCATAGAAGACCCGGAGCCCGAAGACTATAAGCAGTTATATTTAATTTTATTCTCTTGTAGGTTTAGAACCCAGGTTTGTTGTCGGTGGGGCCTGGCCACCATTACTTTACTACAAATTCTGGGGTGTAATCGATGAAAATTATATAAATAAAATCAGCTCTTTTATTTACAATTATTTCATGCATCATCAGCATACGAGTAGATTTTTGGTTTTTATAAGCATGTTGTCCTTCGCATTAAATTCTTTAGTAATTTTCTTGATTCCTAGGATAGAGCCACCCTAAAATCTTGCATCATCGGCGAATTATTGTGATTAGGACTGTTAGCTGGCAGCCCACTCTAGGCAGGTGGTAAGTCCAGATTGTATACACCTTTCTCTGCACATTTCTTCTCTAAATCAAATTCTAAATCTTTCTAAAGTCAAACAACAACTCTATAATCTAAAGCCTGATCGTGAAAATTTAATTGCCCAAATATTTAATTAAATACATATATAATTTTGGAAATTATTTAGTCTTCATTTAAATAGAGAGTGTTCTCTTAGGAGATGTAATTAACTACAGGGGCTTGCCCCTGTAGGGAGTCTAAAACCCAGAATAATCTAAACCCTACCAAAGTTCCTTTCTGAGGCAGGGGAAAGATCTATGGACGTAGATTAGGTTTTATTCATGTTTAGGAGTTATTTCTATAATTAAAAATATAGATAGATAGTTGGTTTGTTTCTTGCTAGCGAACCAAATATCTTCTATACTTTAATTATAGATATAAACCTACAATTCATTGATCTAATCAGGTCTATTAGAGAATGTACTCGTCATCCCTTCAGGATGATCTGAATATTCTCTATACTACACCTGATTAGGAGAATGAATTGTACTGCTTCTCCCTCTAAAATCAATAGAAGGATATTAGTCTGTCTTTCGGGGCAGTCTAATACCCGACTGTGTAGATTTAATTGGGAGAAATATATCCTAAATATAAATAAAACGAATCATGTGAAAAAATAAAATTCCTATTTTCAAATAGAAAACCATGCTATATGTATATTCTTGTCTAGATCTATTCTGTACAATCAAGAGACAGATAGATATTTGATCTACTTTCATAAGTAAATCAAATATTATCCATGTGTTTGATTTTAGGAATGAATCAATAATTCGCTAATCTAATTAGGTAAGTAAGGAAGATACTGATTATCCCGTTGGGTGATTTATATACTCCCTACGTCATACCTGATTAGGAGAGCGAATTGTCTACTCTCTTTCTTTAGAATCAACAGAAGGATACCTGTTTGTCCCTCGAGGCGGTTGAACATCCGACTGTACGGATTCAATCGAATGAGAATATTCAAGAATATAAATAAAGCAAACTATTTTCCCTATCTAAATAAAGAAACAAAATAATAAAAATATATAGATATATATATTATGTATTAAAAAATTATTTTAAAAAATTCTCTTTTTCATTCTCTCCTCTTCTCCCTTTATTTAAATAACATAAATTTTATTTTATTTTATAATTTTATTTATTATATTAAAATAACTAGTTAATTATAAAAATATGAGAATTCTCTCTTTTTAAATAAAAATAATAGTTTAAATAAATATAGTTATAAATAAATAAAAAGATTTTTCTATTTTAATTTATTTTCTCACAGTCACTAATATAAACCCAAATAAAGATAAAAATTTGTAAAGGAAATTCTAGTTAAGATTATCATAAGCTTTCGAAATATCCAGTTTCAAAATAATATTACCACCTTTGACCTTGGTCTTAATATCATGCGCAAGCTCTTAGGCCAAAAGAACATTATAAAAAATATTCATACCTCTCATAAACCCCGTTTGATTACTAGAAATAATTCTAGGAAGAATATTCACCAATATATTGGAAATGATTTTAGAAATAAGTTTGTTAAAGAAAGAGCAAAGGCTAATCGGTCTAAATTCATTCCACTTATTAGCCCCATCTTTTTTAGGGATGAGCATAATGTTCGTAGATGAAAAGAATTTAGGATAAGGGTTACCAATAAAAAATCATTGATCGCTTCAATCACATCCATTTTAACAATATCCCAAGTTTTTTTTGAAAAAAATTAGTAGTGAAACCATCAGGACCTGCCACGGAATCGTCATTCAAATCGTTGACAACATTGTAAATTTCTAGCTCATAAGGAGATTGACAAAGAAAGTTATTGTCATTATCATTAATTATATGAGGGATAACTTGAGGATTAATTAAAGGAGCATTACTACAGTGGTTATTAAAAATTTCCTTAAAGTGATCCACACCAGACTTACAAATCAAATCCTCCGACTCAATAGTGATACCGTCATTATTATAATAATTTTATGAATGTGGTTCTTAGATCAATTCCTATTCGTCAAAGCGAGAAAAAACTTAGTGTTCATATCCCCATTAAAGATAAATTTAGCATTAGCTTTTTGCCTCCAAAAAGTTTCCTCGTGGCCCTAAAGTTGAACAAGATAATCCTTAGCACTATTAAGCCTGTTAAGGTTATCAAGCATAGAATTATCCAAGTAGGCCTTATCCAGCTCAATAACCGTAAACTCAACTTCCTTAATATTAGTAAAGATATTTTTGAATACATTTTTATTCCACCAATTTAAAACTTATTTTAATCTACTTAATTTAGACCATAATCTTGACATGCCAGTGATATTATTATCAGGAAAAATAGGAGCATTCCAATTAGTATTAATTAAATTCATAAAATCAGCATGAGAAAGCCACATGTTTTGAAATCTAAAAGCAAAAGAACCAACATTTCTATTATCATTAATAGTTAAAAGTAAAGGCGAATGATCGGAAAGAGTTCTACTAAGATGTTCAACACTATACATGATAAACTCAGTAAGCCAATCATTATTAAAGAGAAATCTGTCAAGTCTTTGCCACAAAATAGATCTATTCCAAGTAAAAGGGATGTTGAACCCATTTTTGTATGAGATCAATTTTAATTCCTCCATGAGCTCTAGATCCTAGGATCTTCCTAGTTCCTAGCACTTAGGCCCAATCCAGATCTTAATTCAATTCAAACCCATAACCCTTAGGCTAAGGACTCAGGATCTGAAGCCCTTTTTAGGTGATTTTTTTATCACCTCCAAACCTAGTTAATTGGCATCTGATTCTGGGTAATTCAATTGAATATTGATGTGATATGTCTCTAGTGTCAACCCTTCAAATTTGAGCTCATTTGGAGGACTCTAACCCCATAAACTTAATCCAATTCAAAAGGTTGTAAAATATTCAAATATTTACAATCAATGCCACTGAGCCTTCCACCTAGTGAAATTTGATTTTGGAGCCCCCTCTAAACCTTTTGGCCACCTCTAATACCTTCACATTGAATTGTTGATCAATACTCTACATCTTTTTAGACTCAATTTGACCCAAAATTGACTCAAAGCCAAAATGCCCTTCAAGGGGATTTTTGGACTTTTAGCCTAAACCTAATTTGATTTGACCATCAACCTTTGAAACCTCCCTCAAATGTTTTCAATTTTCCCTTGAAACCCCTTTGGACTAAATCCCAACCATGAGTCGACTTGGTTGACCAAGTCAACCCATTCTGACCTTAAAACCCCTTAAGGGTCAAAATGGCCATTTTGACCCAATTGATATTTCCAAAATTTGACACCCCATTCATTAGGCTCATGGGATCAAATTGAATTCAATGGACTCAATTCTTGGTCTTAGGCCAACTTGGTTGACTAAGTCAACCAAGTTTGACTAAATGACTCAAATACCCTTCCTTCCATCCAAACCTTTGGACCTAGACTATTTCAATCCCATTTGAACTCAAAGGGTGGCTTCTTGGACTCCCAAGAGACCCCTCTTAGAGACCCAAGCCTTGGGCTCACTTGGGTTAGCCTTTGGCTTGACTCAAGTGCCCAAGGAGAGGCCCCCTTTGGACCATTTCTCAACCTTGATTAAATTGAATCAAAACCATGGTGGCATTGGGTTTCCCATGACCCAATACACCTCCCTTAACCAGCCCAGCCTTTGAGTCACCTTAGGTCAAGAGTTAGGCTAACCCAACGTGGCCAAAACCACTTGGGATTAAGCCAATTACTACCCTAAGCCCAATTGAACTTGATTAACACCTCCATTAGCTGGCCCTAGGTCCAACACACCTTCTTCAGCCAGCCCATGCCTTGGATTGACTTGGGTCAACTTTTAGGCTAGCTCAAAGTAGCCAAAACCATATGGACCCAAGCCATTTTTGAACCTAGATCAAATTGACCCCAATTGCCACTTGCATTGGGTGGACCAGACCCAGACCTATCTCCCACATCAAGCCCAGGGTCTGGCCTAACCTGGGTTGAGCCCAAATCAACCCGAAGTCGCACCTCCGGCTGTTCTCTGGTCCCAACGTCTGAAGGAGATATGCTCGCCATCACCCTCTGAAGCTTTCTGATAGAGAAGCTCATGCGTTGAGACTTTATATATGGTAATTTCTCCATCCCGAGCTCCCTAGCTAGGTAGTCCGGCCAAGTGTGAAGAGAACCTTCACCCCAACAGATTTCCACCATTGGATTGAAGGTTTCCCTTGCCCTGATCCTCTCTATAAAATTTCATCGAAGTTCACCGACGGGATTGCCCGGATCACGTCGGAGAAGCTTCACGGTCTCGGGTTCGCGCGGGAGGTTGAAGATGAAATCCTGACCGCTGATTCCAATCAACGGCGCGGATTAGATCCCGTGGTCTCGGAGTGCCGTTAATCATAGCCGTCCGATCCTCCATCCGATGGCTACGATTAATCCGACCGTTACCCATTCAACGTCAATGATTATCCCGCCAATTATGATGCGTCACGTTTAAAGCGCTGGCTGACTGTGTAATGGTTGGATTTAATTTTATAGAGAATTTATGGGATCTTCAAAATTCAATATCTCCCTACACACTTGACCAATTTAGGTGTTCTTAATCTCATTGGAAAGATCTCATGGAGACCTATAAAAGCCTTATGATCCTAGGTCTTGATTGTATCTGTGTTGAGTTTAATATATATTAGTATTAGTGTTATTTCAATTATTGAATTTGTTGCATAAATTTAATTCCCCATGACCTGGAATTTTGGGAGAATGAATTTGGGCATGTCCCTGACATGCCTAAAATTTATCTCCCCTGTTTGAAATGGTTAAGGGCATTATTCTTTAATTTTGAATTCAAGAGTCATGGGTTGGCCCTTAAATTCAAAATGGGATTACAACCTTTCCAATAAGAATTAGGATTTGATTTTGTGCGTGCTGATGATGTGTAGTATATGGAGTTTAGAGCCAGTGATTTTGCCTCAATCCAAGCTTAGGATAGCTCCCTAGGATTTTCTTAAGGTGACTTAGAGATCACCTTAGGTGGCTTGGTTAGCCACCTTAGAGAACTCAAATTGAGCCCAAATTTGGCATGTATAGGCCTTAGGATCAGGCGATCCCATGGTCCAAACTGCATCAGGTTTGGTGTCCATTTGGTTCACCAAATAGGAGCCATAATATTCCCCCTCTAGAATTACCCCTTAGCCTTAAGAAAATTCTAATAAATCTAGATTAATCCTAAAAATTTCTTAAAATACTTCTAACTGACCCTAATTGACCCATTAATTAGCAGAAATTTGAATCTCCTTAATTTGACTTTAAAATCCACTTTAATCTAATTTTAATCAAAATCAAGCTTCAATCAATTTTAATTAATTAAAAATTATTAAAAATCCCAAAAAAAATCTTTAAGCACTTGTTGATCTCTCCTTAGATCATTTTTGATCTTTGGAGTTGATTTCGAGAAGTTTAGGATTCATTTGGACTAAAATCACTAAAAAGGATCCTTAATGGAAATAATTAAATAATTTCAAGAAAATACTGAAATTTCTAAAATTTATTACTAATTATAAAAAATTCCAAATCAATTGAACTCAATGGATAATCACTCTAATTAAAATCTAGTATTTTCTAAAAATATCAAATCCCCAAAATCTTATCAAAGTCATTAAGTCAATATTTTGGTCAACTATAGGTCAAAAATGGGTCAAAACTTCTAAAAATCGTAAATTTTCATAAAAAACTCCAAATTGAGTGAGCCACATGTTTAACAACTCATAATTAGGTCTAGTATTTATTAAAAATCTAAAACCTTCAAATTTTCCTTTAATTTTGAAAATTAACTTTTGACCCTTAGTATATCTAGACAATTCCCTAAAATCCATTAATTCCTCTAGACTCCAGAATTTTTCTAATGGGTTAATAAAATTCTCAACCATTCCAATAAAATTAGTAATTAACTCTATTTAATATTAATCCATTCTTCTTAATTTTAACCAATTTAAATTAACTTAATCAACCCGATTACTATTAGGTAATCCAGGCCTATGAGGCTATTAGCTTAGCCCCAAGGAAGGTGAAATAAACTTCAAGGTCTCGGTGTGAAATAAAGGTAGTAATCAATTAACTCTTAAAATATATTTAATTAAGATTCTTAATCTATTAACACTTAAACTTTAATCTAAATCCCCCTTTTAAGCCTTAACAAACTCAAAATTTTAGACAACTTTGATTAATTACCCAGTTTAAGATCTACCTCAGCCACACGACCTTTTACACACACTTTAGATGGTTTGCTAGGACAACCAACTCTAGATTTAGGTTAGACTGGTGTTTACTTTACTGTTGTGTGCTGAAATTTTCATGATTTTATTGCATGTTGTAGATGACATTGCCTTACTGTGTCTCTTACTCTTTTTACTGCACTATATGGATGGTTGATGTGTTTGACGACTATATTACTCTTAGGTTAGGAGCGATCTAGATGTTCACACAGTTTTCTACAGGTGATCACGCTCATGCAGGGCAATAAAAAAAGGAGGGCTAAGTCAATAAAAAAATTAATTATTATAAATGTTTGCACAGGTGCTTCAACTGCTAAAGCCCCAAATAGAAAGAGTGTTGCCAGTATGTTTATTTACTTTTTCGCACATATATAATTGCTTGGGAATATTATTGATTTATTAACTGCTTAGGATAACCCTGCAGGAGAGTCTAGAATTTTGATTTTATACAAATGTAATTTGTGAAAATGTTAAGTGTTGTGAAAGTGGAGTTTTGAGTCGGATACTTAGATCCAAAGCTTGGACTCCAATGAGAAAAGGACACCCCTCAGGTGAGTAGCCATTTTTTATTTGGAAATCCAAATTTGAATCACCCCTCCATTATCCAAAGATGAAGGAGTGACCTTCATCTCAAAGGGAGTGTCCTCTTATCCATTTGGGTAGCTTACTACGAAGAATCCAAAGAGCCCGAAGGAGAACAAGATTGAAGATTTGAAAACAAAAAGTATCCAACTCAAAACCACTTGTGTCTCTGCTAGGTTTAGAATCCGGATTGTTGTCAGTGGTGTCATGTCATTTTATTTTCTGTAAATTCTGGTTTGTAATAAGCAAGACAACTTTGCCTATAGACATTTATTAATTAATTCATTTATATTTGATGTGTTGAGATGATTGCCTCTAGGATTGCCTACTTTTCTTAGTTTTTTAGCGTTTATGTACCGCTTTTATTTTTGCCTGGATACGTGAGACTCGTAAGGATGTAAAAATTCTTATACTCATAATCTTAAAGTTTAAATTTTAGCGAGTCTAAATAACATAGAAAGATAATGAATCTAGAGAACTAGCCAGGGATCGACCCCGGGGTCGCATGCATATTTCTGCACTTCTTCTTTCCTTGCTTTAGACTCTTCCCCGCCTGTGGGTAGAGTCCGGATAGTCTGACCTATGAGAACGAGGTGCCGGACCTAGGGAAGTCTAGTTTTCTAAAAAATTATTTTCTAAGCTCGTTTTTAACTTTCAAGCATATTTGATTTGAGGTTATTAACTAGCATGCATTGCATTAAAAATATATTTAAAAGAGTCAAAAATTTTAATTATATTAGTTCTTAAAATTTTTGCACCCAACATAATCAAATGGGCCAATTAGAAAAATCTCTAGATGTCGACCACAGCCCTCCAAAACTTTAAATTAAACGTCCCCACAACTCCATAAAAGATCGAACTCATATCTTTTTAAATCGATTAGGTGGTTAGCTGGCTCCCCAATCCAGGCTGGGGTAAGTCCAGACCTTGCACTGTATTAGTTAGGTTCAGACGACTATGGTCCAGTGTCCAAATTAGATTTAGGATCCGGGGTAGATCTTTGATTATAAGACCCCAACCTCTGAAAATATAATCTCAAATTTCTAATAAAATGCTCAACTCTAATTAAATAACATTTCAATCCAAAATATAAAGCCTAACACTTAGATTAAATTGGGACACTTCCGGATGATTCTGGAATCCCAAAGTGTCCCATACTCCTCTTCCCTAGATCCTGTTAATAACTACTCAATTTTGATCCATTACCTTTTGAGTTTTCAAAATTCACCTCATCTTTTTGATATCACTCCTATAAAATCTAACAAAATTTTATCACTATTTTAATCGAGAGTTTTCATAGGGAACTTTGTCTCCCTACGATGTAATTAACTACGAGGGCTTGCGCTCGTAGGAGATTTAAAACCATATATACCTGATTTTAAAAATTGATTTTCAAAGTTTAATTTGATTTCTTTGGGAAAACTTAAAATACTAGTGATCGTTATTATCACAATCAAAGAATTATCATTGAATGGTATTTTCTCCCTTCGGGGAGATACACCTTTATTTGATAAGGCTTTGGATGTGAAATCAACAATCATACTTCTTGAATATTGTGGCTGAATATTCAGTAGAACCTCATTTTGACCCTTCGGGGCCATATGAAGTTCTCTTTAGTATCCGGTCACGATATTCAAGATGAACTTCATAATTCTAAATCTGAATACCATTATGAAATTTTATTTTTACCTCTCGATGTGATATACTTTTTCTAACGAGATAATTCGATTTTAGAATTCAATTTGAAGTCCCAAAGAAAACCAATATTTTTAAAACATGCTTTCAAAATTCCACCAAGAGCTACCAATATAACCAATATCATTCAAGTTACTATCATAAATCATAGCATTAAAATCTTCCATAGCAACCGGATTAGAAAGATTACCCCCAATTCTTTCCGAGGCATTAGAGATAATATTAAAATCACCTTTAATACACCAAGGGCCATTAATCCCAAATAGGAAAACAATTCCATCTAGAACAAGCAACATAGATGAAAGAGGCATGGCATTTACCATTTAAAAAAACAATTTGGCAGTTAACAACTTGAGGAAAATCTGATATGATAATCACATCGATGTTGCTATTCCACATAATCCAGATTTTATTGAAGCAATTAGCAAAAAATTTAGAAAAACCCAACTTAGTAGTAGTAAAATCAAGTTTATCAGATAAAATAAGAGGCTCAATTAAAACTAAAATCTGAATATTATGCACTCTGCACAGGTTTTTAACTCTAACAATAGACTCCTTACCCCCAATCCCCCTCACATTCCATAAAAGAGCCATAATCATTAGAATGTTTTGAAGAATTTTGAGCTCTAGTAGAACGAGGAGTAGAGGGTAAAGAGTTCTTAGAATTTTTACCTTTTTTTTTACCCACCTTAGTATACCCGTCATCCTCAGGACATTTCTGAACATTACCATCATGATTAGAAGATAAAGTAACATCATTACTCACATTATTGCCATTATGCACATTGATTTGATCCACGGTAGTAGGAGGCAAAAATTCACCTTCTTCACAAGCCTCATTAGACACTTCCACATTTACCAAATAATCCCTATTTTTTTCAGCATTTTTATTCATATTAGTATGAAAATCAAGTAAAGATAAAATAGGATTCTCATTAATATAATGTATCATATATTCGATATAAACAAAAATATTAGGACCATTATCAATATCATTATTAACTGCAACCATATGAATTTCCCCCTTATCGGAAACATCTTCCTTTCTGTTAATAAAAGGTTCCTCTAATGACAATGTATCCTTTTCCAGCTTATCAGAAGAGGGAAGCGGTTAAACCTGAGTCAATTCATAATCCTTTACGATAGACACATTCTTTTCCGGTGGATCCAGGCTTCTCGGTCGACTGAACAGCCATTTTTTTGAGTTCCAGATGAAGTTTGAAACATTGAGTTAGAGAATGATCATGGATCTTACAATGAGAACAAAATTCAAGGACTTTTTCAAATTCTACCTTTTGCATATAACCAAAAGCTTTAGATCCTACCCATATTTCCTTAAAATGTTTTTTTGGTAATAATCAAGGTCGTTAGAGAGTTGTATAGCAAAATGCCTAGAGTCGAGAAGGCCGATCGAGAAGAAACCCGTAAGCTTTAAGTTAGTGAAAAACAAACGGATGGATTCTTAGGTCTATTTAACCCAAATTTATCGATCAAAGTAAACTGAAAAGGAGAGGCTAGCTTGAGAACTTCATCATCAGTCAAAAGAATCGTAGGAACACCTTTGAAAATCATTATTTGAGATAAGTTTGGAAGAACATCACCTGCATAGGAACTACCTGAAAGCACCTCTTTAAACGAATGCGATCTAAGAGGCGAGCTCTGATCATCCGCCTCTAGATTGAAGAAACCTTTGTTTTTGATCTGCCCTGTTACAGAAGCATTCCTCCAAGGGGTGGAGGACGGAGCTTCTGCCATGAATTGGCAAGCCCACACAGGGCAAAATGACCGACGAATGATCACAAACCGCAAAGGCGAAGAGAATCACCACAGATCGAAGGGAAAATCGAAGAGGCAGGCTAGAAATGAGGGGAGAAGGCAAAAACCCTAAATTGCCAGAGACGGCTGGTTAGGGCACGGGCTAGAACTGGTTCTGATGACTAACTTTGTTACTTGACATACAAACAATGTCAATGTATGTCATCAGTACCCCTGAGACCAATGCATGGTATTGAAATCACCTATGACTTCCACATCAGCACCAAGATTTATGCTAAACTTCTTGGTTTCTAATCTCCTCTCATCAAGGGGGAATAACCAAAAAATATAAAAAAAACAACCTCTTGAATATAACACACCCATACCATATATGACTCTTTAAACTTCCATTAAAAAATAAGTATTTATATATTTTATTATATATCTACTAGATTATATTAACACATTCTCCAATCATATGGAATAACATCATTTGTAACCGGTAACAAACATTAGTTAATCTTCCAACTCGACCATAATTTTTTTGTTTTACAGGCCATTTTCCTATAAAAATTATGGTATACTTGTAACTTCTCTTTTATCTATTATGTGATGAATTTTTATACAATATTTAGATGTTAAGCTCTCTTTCTCTATTGTCATAAATATTCCGCATGCAATAGATCCAATTGTTTCAAGTTCTACTGTTCCCCCTCCTAGTGGTCTGCATTATTTGGATAAAACCAAAAAAAAAAAAAATGGATTCATCCTTATTTGGTTGATTTTATTCTTGCTTTAAAGTGTCACTTATGTTGTTGGTTGTTAAAGACAAAAATCACATAATTTTAAGTAATATTGAGGACACATAATGAACCTATATTCTGTAGAGAACTAAGTTGGTAACAGAATTTTTTTTTCTGCGATGACTCATCATAGAATAATTGGCAAGATATGATCGTATAGAATACTATACCTTCCATTACCATTTATTTAATACAGACTTAAAAAAGTTGGTAATTAAAGAAGATATTCCCAAGGATAAGAGCTTATACCCTCCACCTGCTTTGCTTTTGCTTGCAATCATTCAAAATGCTATAGAAACAATTGGAATCTTGACCTGGACTTACTACCTCTCTTCTATAGCACTAATTAAAGGAGAGAAATAATTACCCCCTCCAAGCCTATAGTTAGGACGTTTAGAAGCATATGATGCCTTATGAAGACTTCACCTTTACGTTTTTCTCCTCCACAAATAATATAGTGATCCTCTATAAAAAGGCAAGCTATGGCACCATCACTGCCATGCAAACAAAGCTTAATTACCAAAGTTTCCAAGGAAGAAATATGAATTCCTTCCCTCCTCCCCTTCCCTCTCACTCTAAAGCTCGTAATATCCAGCCCAAGCCTAAGATGACTGATCATTATCGCCTTGAAAAAGTGGGGAAAGATGGTTTTATGATGCTGGAGAAGATGTTGGAACCTGCAGTGATTGACAGTACCGAAGCAGCGAAGAAGTACGGTGGATTTATAGTTTCAACGCCAGTTCCCAAGGAACAGCCAAGGCCTAGAAATCTCCCTCGTAAGCTTCCCCGCTGGATTTTCTAAGCTCTCTCTTTAGTGCAGCAACGTACACAAATATATATATATGTAACAGTACGTATAGGTAGAAGAAGTTGCTCGGCAGTCGGCAGTGAAGACTTCAATAAGCGACTTATAATGCATCGATGTATAGCTAAGTAAATATGTGTTATATATTAAGCTTTTGGTAAGAAGATATCGTTCATCATGAGCTCTTTCTCTTTCTTTTTCAATTTTTTTTTTTTGGGATTTTCAGACTGATATATAAGTCGCTTTTAAATTACATATGATGGGCTAAAAGGCTTATGCACGCTATGCATGTAATTAAAATTTTAATTAGCTTACTTGCAGAACAGGCAACTTTCAATTCTATATTGAGAAAAATACTTATAGTGATTAACTTGGTGAAAAATGAAGGGAGAAATTTGAATTTGAAGTGTTGGAAGTTTTAGGCTTCTTTTTTGACAGCTTTTTACTGCTTCTTAAAACAATTTTTTAGTATGAAATTAAAATTTTTGTACTAGAAAATAATTTTTTTAATTTTGTACTAAAAAATTGCTTTAAGAATCAGCAAAAAAACCGTCCCAAATGAATCATTAATTTGTGTCTCGAAGACAATTTTTTAACTACTTTTTTAAAATTTTTATCTTTAAAAAAATGTTTTGAATAAGCATTTTTGAAGCTGTGAATAAAAAAAACAAAAGCAAAAAGCTTAAGTTGCCCCCAAACAAAGCATATTTCTTTCTCTACTTATTCCAAATAGTATTACGTATTTTCTTTTTGTTTAATTTACCCAACCAAGAAGAAAATCTTCTATATATGTTTTAGATCAACCAAACAGATTTTCAGCATTTTATTTCCACTTTAATTCATTTAATTTCTTTTCCTTTTCAAAAAAATTCATATATATATATATATAACTCAATTATTTTATATTTTTATACTATTATTATTTTTAAAATATTAGCAGCATATATTTAATACAGCTGTAATTAAACTGTTATATATAAAAATATTATTATTCTGCTTGTTATATTGTATGAGATAAACAATTTCAGTTTTTGTGTAATAAATAAATTTTTTTGTTATATATAATATAAAGATCCAAAGTTTCTAAAGGAATTGGAAGAACTTCTTCCAAAGTGAAGAAGATATTCCTATTAGATATATGGCGAGCAAGCGCTCAGGCATGCAGTTCTTCTTTCTTCTAATTATTAAGAGGTTATTATATTGCAAGTAGCTATATATATATATATATATATATATACCAGCTTGTATTGGCTCTCTCTTATCGGAAAAATTATTTTGTGCGGTCATCGAACGGCGTCTGGAGGTAAATCAGAGTGTGCCACGTTACTTTTTTACTGTGTACCGAGTGATGTGACACACTCTAATTTGCCTTCGAACAGTCCAGTGACCGCACAGAATAATTTCCCCTCTTAATGAGTATTAATTGAAGGGTGTATATATATATATATATATATATATATAGAGAGAGAGAGAGAGAGAGAGAGAGAGAGAGAGAGAGAGGAATCAAATCTCCCATTTGGTAGGTTCAGAAGTATTGATCTCATGCCTTTGAGGTTGCTGGTAGAACAATTCCCTTCCACCGAAAGTTGTATATTAAAGATTAGAATAGCGTATACAACCCTTAGAATTAAGATAACGAAGAATATCGATCAATATGCCTAAGAAGAGAGCCATAAAAAGGTTTTTAGATATGTTGAGCAGGTGATGGTAGAGGGAGCACATCTTTTCAGGAAAAGTTCTTTAAAGGAGTGGAATCATGAGTCAGGAAAGCTTACATCATGAGCTGGTGCTAAGGCTCATCAATAATTGATATAAGACCATATTGTTGGCTTGAAATCTAAAGATGCGGAATCCCCCATCATCTTGATTTGGGTTTCATTCTCCAAACTTTGACCCCTTCTCTTTTCTCCAGTATCCTATGTGGTTTGGGATCTTTATTTGATTGCCCGTTAAAAATCGACAATGCCACTTAGATTGGCTCATTACTCTCTATTGCTCGGGTTCTCAAGGAGTTAGATATCACCAAACGTTACCCCGATAGAGTGTGGTTTGGCTCTGAAAAATTTGGGTATATACAACATTTTTTTTTTGTTAAAACCTACGGAGGGGCCTACACTTTAATATGAAAAAAAACGGTTACAAGGTCCTTAAAAGGAACCTTTCAGCTCACTATTGCTCGAAAGAGCTACAAAATAAAACCTACGAGTCGATGGTTCCTTAAGCTAATAATTACAAAATTGCCTAAAAACAGTCTAGGGCTGCAAAACAACAACACCCAAAGAAGGAAGAGCAAAAGAAAGGCAATAAGCACGGTCTTCCTGCAAAAAAGGTGGCTCGAGCCACATCTACCAAAAAAATTGTGACCAGACCGCGTCTCCTCCAAAGCCCAAGTCCAGCCCTCCAATCTGCAGAAATAGATACTACACAAGAAGCAAAGACGCATGAAAAATGCTGAGACCAGAAATAAAACAGATCTAAAATTCTACGATTTTTAATCCCAAACTGGAAGATGCTATCCTCCTTCTTAACAGGACAATCAACTTGCAAATTGGCAAGCAGCTTTGAGTGAAAGCAAACCTGATCTGTATGCAAATCCGCACCGTTGTTAGGAATAAAATACCTCAAATTAACAAGATAGCAACCAGCCTTATGTAGCAGACCATAGTTCCAATAAACAGAATAATAATACCAGAGCCAATAACTCAGATGTTGATGTTGAACCAACCTCCAGAAAGGCAGATCACAACACCAACCCCCACGGAACTTCTAGGTATCAACCAAACAGATCACAACATCTAACCCTAAGATAATAGTAACATAAAGCTCAAAAAATAAAAAGTAGCAGCCAATATCCATGAACAGCACAACAGGACCAACAGTAAAATCTAGCCACGGGCACCCAAAAATGAAACAGATAGGATAACTAACAACCCAAGCACAAAAATAGCCAAAATTATGACCCGAACTCCACCCACCCAAAATAGCACAGTCAAGCAGGACCAACCTGCTCTGCCGAGAACAACCCAGAAACCAGATAAAACCCACTGACAACCACCTAGAATAAAAAACCGTAGCATCAAACATGACGAACGTAGGGCAAACTAGATTTATCCAAAATGCTCATGCCTTTCAACATAGGATGTAAACAACTAATGTTCAAATCCTGATAATTCTCAAGTTGACAATCATAATTGGCCAACCAATCAGCGCACGCAGTAGCCTTATGATAAATATGCGAGATGTAGTAATTAATAGCAGAATGGGACTTCTTAATTTTCCTAATCAGATAAAAGTTTTGAGGGTTACCCAGCACAAGGTTGTTAATAATCTGGACAGCAAGTTGAGCATCCACCTCAATCCAGACATTCTCATAACCCAAAGTAGTACAAATATCAAGGCCGTAAGACAAACCCATAAACTCAACAGTGATAACAGTAGAACGTTGTAAAGGACCAACAAAAGCTGCTAAAACATTACCTAATTGGTCACGGATGAGACCCCCCTCACTACAGCAAAATCATCAATTACCTGCAGCTTTTTCTAGCGGAATATGATAATTTTCAGGCAGTTTTTCGGTTCCGACGGAAAAATTGCCGCCGATAAAACACGCGCCTGGAAATTTTTTCCGGCGGTAAAATATTCTGGCGGCCTTCCGGCGCTATTTGGCCGCCGGACAATTAAAAAAAATTCTTTGCCCGCTTGCCCGGACGGCTTTCCACCGCAGACCGCCCGATTGCCCAAGAGCTCTACCCGCCTACCCAGACTCAATCCCGCGCTGCCCGCTGCATTCCCGCCCTGACCGAGCCCCGCCTGCACGCTGTCTGACTGCCCACGAGCTCTGCCACCTGCCCGGACTCAATCCCGCATGCCCGTGCGCAAGGTGGGATTCGAACTCTGTCCAATTAAGTTTCATATTAAACTCTTAACCATTTGCTGCAATGAAAAATACGTTTTATGGCTTAATGATTTATATTTAAACTATATTCTTTCAAAAAATTAATATTCATTTTAAAAACTGAAATTATATTAAATTAAAATTAATAATAAATGTAAAAATTAAAATTAGTAAATACTTCAACTAAAGTAGCATAATTAAAATTATTAATAAATAGAAATTAATTAAAATAAAGTATTATCATTAAAATTTAATTAAAACAAAATAATAACTTCATAATTTATTAAAATACTATTAAAATGAAAATAAAAATTTAAATAATAATTTTAAATTGAAATCTTAAATTAAGGAAAAAGTTAACTTAAATTAGTTAATATAATTTTTATTCTTTTTTTTGTTAAATCATTTAAATAAATAATTTTTTTAACATTTTATTTAAATTATTTAAAAGTCGTCGGAAATCTAGAAAAGCCGCTGTAAAAGCCACCTGAAAATTGACCGCCGGAAATCCGTCTGAAAATTGACGAGAAGCCGTCAGAAAATTGAGCACCGGAAAGCCGCCAAAAAATTCCGCAGGTAATAGGTGATTTTTCTGTAGTGCATATACAACATGTTGAAATGGATAAATTTTCCCTCCCTTTTGTGCCCATTGTAAATCTCTGGGGCATTGAAAAGTGAATTGTCGTTTTTCTTCATCCCCACTTAAAGGAGATTCTCATGATCATCCCCGAGCCTATGATTGTTGTTGACAATGTTAACAATATTTTAAACCCCAATGGTAATGTTAAAGTTGTTTTTCAAGAAACTGTTGAAAATCTAAATACTAAGGCTACAATCCTACTTTGACGACTATTTTTGGTGTTGTTATTGTTTCTAATACGATGGTTAGTGAGGGTATTAATAATGTAATGGTCGATAAATCTATGTTAATTCCTGTTTGGAGCAATTTTTGGCCAATTTTTGTTAAGTAGAGGGGTTTTTCAAGCCGTCGCCTGGGTGATTTTAGGGTTCCTCACTTTTCGTCTTCCTCCGATCGATTTCCTCCTCTGGTTTTCGAGTTTCCTTCCCAGTTTCTCAACTGCTTTTGTGTCCTGGTGTCATTTCAGCACTTTCGCTCCATTTTGAGGCCTTTTGTTTGGCCGGGATGCCTTCTTCCAATCCTTGGGGGAAGGTGTCCAGCCTGATCCACGGGAAAATCAAAGGCTTCTTTAACCTGGATGGTGATGTGCAGTCAAAATCTCCGTCTCTTTCCTTCAAAGATGTTCTTTCTGGAAACCCGATGCATGGTGATAATGTTCCTAAATTTACTTAATCGGTTGTTAATGGTGTGCCGACTGTTCTGATCTCTGATGAGGATATTCTTAAGCTTGCTTCGCCTTTTCAGTTTACGTTAGTAGGGAAAGTTCACTTTGCGTAGACCTAATCTTGATACCATTCGTAGTTTTTTTGGTAATCTCAAACTTTCTGGTTTTTACTCCGTCAGTTTATTGGATTTCCGACATGTTGCGATTCAACTTTCGAACGATCTGAATTATAGCAGAATTTTTTGCGAGAAGGTCTTACTTCATTAGTAATTGTCATATGAGAATTTTAAAATGGATCCCTTTTTTTGATATTCAAGAGGAACCCCCAATAGTCCCGATCTGGATTTCTTTCCCGAATTTATGCTTACATTTTTTTAATCCCAAAGTTTTGCATGCTCTTGGATCTGTTTTTGGAAGGCCGTTGCAAACCGACCAGGCTACTGCTTCCAGGACCCGACCGTCTGTGGCTAGGGTTCTGGTGGAAGTGGATATCTCTAAAAAAATGCAAAAGAGATTTGGGTTGGATCCAAGGATTTTGGGTATTTGCAAAAAGTGGAATTTGAGAAAGTTTCTGAATTTTGTTCTCATTGTAAGATGCACGGACATGCTTTATCGGAATGTTTTAAACTATATCCTGAGTTAAAAAAATTTGTTAATCCTAGTTTAGAAAAGGTTGATTTTTCAGTTAAGATTCCTATTGCTTTAGATGAGGAGGCTAGGCCGGTTTTGGGTCCTTCTAATATAATCCAGGAAACTAATGTGGATACTCATTTAGTTATGCCGGATAATTGCACTGACATCATTGCGAAAACGTTTCTGGAAGGTAATAAATTGGGGAATGAAAAGGAAAAACTTCCTAATTTATATGTTTCTATTGACTCTATGCTTCAAAATACTAGTGACCCTCATTTACCTGCAACTATTGCGAATTTAGTTTTGAATGTTGATTCTGAAATTAGTGAGGAGGGTTGTGAAGAAGGGGAATTTATCCCCTTTTCGGGTATGGAAATTGGTAAGGAGAATCATGTCAATAATTGTGATAAAGGGAAATCTGGTTTTGAGGGATCTATTTCAAAACATTGTGAGGAGGAGGAAAATTATGAGGAGGAAAATTTTATCAAGATTGATAGAAAGAAAGGGAAAAAGAATAAAGAAACATTATCATCCACGCCTCGCTCCACTAGAGCACAAGCTAGTTCTAAAGGTTGTAATGGTTAAGTCCCTTATTTGGAATGTGAGAGGTGTTGGGGGGAAGGTTTCTAGACCTAGATTTAGAAATCTTTGTAGAATTCATAACATTCACTTGTTGGTTTTACTTAAACCTATGATTACTTTGGATAAACTTGACGGCACTGCTTCTAAATTGGGTTTTTCTAATAAATTTGTTAACTGTTCTAATAAGATTTGGATTATGTAGAATAATATGATTAAGATTAATATTATTAAGGATTATTCTCAAGTTGTGCATGTTCAAGTTGAGATGTTTAATTTCAAGAGTAATGCTTCTTTTATTTATGCAGCTTGCTTTAGAGTGGGTCGGCTAAGTCTTTGGGAGCAACTTATCACCTTTGCTTCCAACTTTAATGGGCCGTGGTGTGTGGGAGGTGACTTTAATATTATTTCAAATGCTAACGAGAGATTGGGTGGTAATCAACCTAATACTAATGCTATGGAAGATTTCAATTCCATGATAGCTAATTGTTATTTTCAAGACATTTGTTTTTTTGGAGGTGCTTTTACTTGGAGTAGAGGTAACCTTATGCAAAGACTTAACAGAATTTTATTTAATAATGATTGGATAGCTAATTTTCATATGACTCATGTTGAACATTTAAGTAGAACTATTTTTGATCATGCTCCTTTGCTCTTAACTATCAATGCTAACAGATACTTTGTTCCTTTTGCTTTTAAATTTCAGAATATGTGGTTATCTCATCATGACTTTTTAAATGTGGTGCATAATAAATGGCATGCCCCTGTTTTCCCTTATAATAATATTTCGGGTATGACTAAGTTGTGGAACAAGATTAATAGGCTGAAACAGGTGCTAAGATGGTGGAATAAAAATGTTTTCAAAAATCTTTTATTAAAGTGGCTGAGAACGATGTGATGGAGTTAAAAAGGTTGTATTTGCTTAATCCTGATATCATTAATCTCTATGATCTTAATAATGCTAAAATTAAACTTTTTGCTCTTCATGATCAGAAAGAAACATATTGGCAGCAGAAAGCTACGACCAAATTTGTGGTTGAGGGTGATAGAAATATTTGGTTTTTCCATGCTATGTCTTATAACAAGAAAAAAATTAGAAACCATATTTTTAAAATTATGAACAAGGAGGGTATGATTTTGGAGGATGAGGATTCTATTGTTAACTCGGGGGTAGACTATTTCATGAACATTTTCAATAAAAATTTTCAAACTTCTCCCATTGTTAATCCACATATTATTCCTTCTTGTATTTCTAATAGTGATAATATCATGTTAACTCAACCTCTGTCAGAGGAGGAAGTCTGGAATATTATGCAAGCTATGAATGGTGATTCGGTTGCTGGTCCTGATGGTTTTACTACTAATTTTTTTGTTAAAACTTGGCATATCACCAAGTTGGATATTTTGGAAGCTGTTAATGAATTTTTTTTCGGGTAAGCATTACATCAAATTTTTTCCTCTACTAATATTGTATTAATTTTCCAAAAAGGAGCTCACCAATGATTGGAATGACTTTAGACCTATTAATTTATGTTCTTTCTTTAACAAGCTTATTTCTAAAATCATTTCTTCTATATTGGTTAATATTTTACCTAAAATTATATCCCACAACCAAACTGGTTTTGTGAAAGGTAGAAGTATTTTTGATAATGTTATGCTCACTCAAGAGATAACTCATGACATTAATGCTAAAGTTAAAGGTGGTAACATCATCTTTAAACTGGACATTACTAAAGCTTATGATAACTTGAGTTGGACTTTTTTATATAAGGTGTTATCCTTATTTGGTTTTAGTCAAGATTTTATTTTAATTGTTAAAAACAGTATTGAACATTGTTTCTTTTCTGTTATTATTAATGGGAGGAATCATGGCATCTTTAAATCCTCCCAAGGTTTACGACAAGGTAATCCTTTGTTGCCTGCTTTGTTCATTATTGCTGTTGATTACTTATCCAGGGGTTTGGAGGAATTATATAAAAGGCATCCGTCTCTGCTTTACCGTACGGTGGGTGGTATTCCTATTACCCATCTCAGTTTTGCTGATGATTTTATCATTTTTTCCAATGGCTCTTTAAATAATATTAAAATCTAAGTCAAGTTTTTAGATGGGGTTCAAAATATGAGTGGGCTTTCGATTGATATGAATAAAAGTAATTTTATTATCTCGAATTCTGCTAATCAAGGCAAGATAAATGATATCAAAAGGTTATGTGATTTTAACTGTTCTTCTTTGCCGATCAAGTATTAATTTGGGTACCCCTATTTTTAAAGGTAGGAAAAAAGCTCGTATTTTTTAGGAGGTTTTCATGACTTTTCAAAGAAAAATTTCCAACTGGAATACGAATTTTCTCTCTTTTGGAGGTAGACTTGTGCTGATTAAAAATGTGTTAAACTCTATTCCTATTTTTTTATTCCATATTATTCATCCTACTCCTTCTATTTGTCTTAGAATGGAGAGATTGATTAATAAGTTCTTTTGGGGTGCTAAAAGCGATAATTCTTGCATTTATTGGGCTTCTTGGCATAAAATGTGTGGTCCTTTAAATGAAGGTGGTTTAGGTTGCAAGAATATTTTGGATATGGTTCGTGTATTTTTTCATAAATTATGGTTCTCTTTTAGAGCTAAAAATAGTTTATGGGCTCAATTTATGCATGTTAAGTACTGCAAAGATGCGCATCCTATTTTATGTAGGTACGTACAAAAAAATTGATTCTTTGGTTTGGAAAAGGTTGTGCAATATTAGTTGGGAAGCTGAAAAATTTATTCAATGGGGTATGGGCAAAGGTGATATTTTTTACTGGCAAGATAATTGGTTGGGAAGTGGCTCTACTGATAGTTTGCTTAATTTGCATACTTTGCTCAACACTAAGGTTAATTACTACATTGATAATGGTAACTGGAATATTAATAAACTTAGTGAAATATTACCTAATGAGCTATTGCACCAAATTTTGAGCATTCCTTTACAACTGTATGAAAATGATTGTATTCTTTTTAATGGATCCTCGAATGGGCTTTTTAAGATTAATAATATGTGGGATATGATTAGAGTTAAGGTTGTTAGTTCTACTATTTATAAGGCTATTTGGCACAATAATATTCCTGTGTCTTATTCCATTCTTGCTTGGAGATGTATTAAGGGTTACTTGCATGTGGACAATCATCTATGGAATAAAGGTTTTTATCTTCCCTCTAAATGCCAGTGTTGTTTTAATATCGAAAGTATTAATCAAGTTTTTGTCATTAGTAGCATTACTCAAACAGTTTGGAGGTACTTTACTAATTCTGTTAACAAAGTGTTTTATGTTTCTGATGATTGCAATATTATCTCTATTCTTAATAATTGGATGATTAATTCTAAAGGTCACATTTTAAATTTAGTGCCCATTCTTACTTTGTGGTTCATTTGGAAGGCTAGGAATGATGCTAACATAATGAAGTTAGAATGAATGCCAATTTCATTATTGCTAATGTTAATAATAAAATTATTCAAATTTTCTCTACCAATCTTATTACGGGTAAAAATTTCAAAAATTGTGAATGTTTTGCTTCTATTCTCGGTATTTCTAATGTTGTTGAGAACTTTGTGAGAACTGAGAGGGTGGTGAGATGGTTAAAACATGTACATCCTTTGCTTAAGCTTAACACGGATGGTTCTGTGGGTGTTTCTATTGCGGGGATGGGTGGAATTATTCGTGACAATTTTGGTGAAGTAATGGTGGCTTATGCGGGCCCTTTATACCCGTGTAAAGTCATTTTTGCTGAACTAATTGGTTTAGCTAAGGGGCTGGAGATTTGCCAGAGTAGAGGTTATGCTAATGTCAAAATTGAGGTGGATGCTCTTTATTAATTCAAATTATTAAGTGAAATTACTAGATGGACAAGAGGGGGTGAATTGTGAAAGATATATAGTAATAAATAAAACATAAACATGAGTTCTAATATTTTTGATATTTTTAAGGTTTTAATCATGAAAATAAAGTGCACCAATGGAATCATGTTCAATCACAATATTTCACCAAGCAAATATACTGAAAATGAAAAGTGAACGTAAGAATAAAAACGATAAGGAAAAAGCACACTAGATTTTTATGGTGGTTCGGTCAAACCATGACCTACATCCACTCCCTGGAGTCCTCCGCTTCGGGTATTTCACTACAAGCAATAGCTCTCCTTTTTCCCCCTTGACAAGGCAGAGAAGCCCTTATAATACTCCCTTTCACCAACCTGGCGTGGAAGAGTGCCAAACTCTGTTTTCACCCTCCTGGCAACAGCAGTGAACCTTCTCGTTTTTCTCCCTCCTGGAGAAGGCAGAGTACCTCGAGGTCACGGATGTAGAAGAGCCTTCCCCTTGGAGATCCTCCCACAAATTCTTCTAGGGCCACAGGAGGAACAAGATGCAGCAAGTTCGGAGCAACCGTGTGATCTCCCTCACACCTCTTCTCCCTCACAACGCTCACCTTCTCCTTCCTCTCTCAAACCCTAAAGAACTTCTCAAGAGCTCTCTCCCTCGAAATCCCTCTCTAACCATGTTCTCCTCTCTGATTCACACCCTGAAAACATAACTATTTTTACACCTTAAAACGGGCTCCAAAATCCCTAAAATTTTAAAGTAGTCATTACTATCGTACAATATAATTTCTAATCGTACAATACGATATGTATACAAAGCTTCGTCCTGGTATGAAAATGTACGAACAGTTCAAAATAAATCGTACAATACGATAATTAATCGTACAGTATGATCCTCAATATTATTGATCGTACAGGACGATAGCCGGGATGATCAAATATCGTCTATGTTCATCGTATTATACGATACATATCGTACAGTACAAATGATCAAAATCAAGGCATCGTCCAGTATGAATTTCGGGATGATCAAGAGTCGTCTCTGTTCATCATATAGTACGATCGATATCGTATAGTACGACAAGGCAAAAATAATGGATCATCCAGGACGATCAGAATTCAACTTTGTTCATCATATTGTATGATCTGGTTCATACAGTATGATATTCAATTTGAAATTAAGCCTTGAATTATTCCACTAATCATGGGTTAATTTAAATTAAATAAGTATTTAAAATTAATCGTACAGTACGAAATACTTCGTATAGTACGAACGGCTTAAAAAAAACTTAACTTATTTTGACGGCTAGGGTTTTGGATTTGAACATATCGTACAATATGATTTTTATTCGTACGGTATGATCTATTCACAGAAGCGTCCTACATGCTCAGATCGTACGGTACGAAATATCTTCGTACAGTACGATCTACAGAGAAAAAAAATCTCCAAATTTTTCTTTTAAAAAATCCTCTCCCCCTGTGTGTGTGCATGATTGCTCAGACTTTTATGCATTTTGTGGCCAGACTCAAGAAAATAAAAATAAAATAAATAGCAAAATACATTTTCAAACTCATACTCCTAATCTACCCATTCTTGAGTCTTCCTGTCGTCCTGAGTAGCTTGTGATCTTCCTGAAATGTTAGTACTCACGGACAATAGCAAACAAAATAATATTCAATGAATAGATAATTCAGACGACATTATTTGTCTTCATCAAAATCTCAAACTCGGGATCATGGGTTGCAACATTAAGAATGATAGTATGTTTTATCCTCAGTTTTTCTATCTTATTAGAAGAATTCATATGATTATTTATAATCTCAATTGTTCTATACATCATGTGATGTGTGTGCTGATTGGTTGTAATCTGGAAAATGATGTGGAGTTCGGTAGTGCGTGTGCTGATTGGTTGGCCAAATTTGGTTGTAATCTGGAAAATGATGTGGAGTTCGGTAGTGCTAATTTGCCTCATCTGTTAAGTGGTTTGATTAAGCTTGACAAAATTGGTCTTCCCTATACCAGGATGGGATGATGTGAGTTTGTTATGTTTAGTGCTGGGTGATGTCTTTTGTTGGTCGATTTTTATGTTACTGTTTTTGTTTGGTTGGGTAGACTGTGCCTGGTTTAATTTGGTTTGGTTGCTAGTTAATTGTGAAACTACTTTTTCTTTTTTGGGAGTTTGGAGGGATGATGGTGGTGCAAATTTTCTGCTGTGAATTAGGTTCTAAGGTTTTTACACTATGTTTGAACCTTACTTCAAGTTTCTCCGTTTATTGGATGGTAATTCTTCTTGTTCTAGGAGTTGGTGTTGTCATCAGGTTTGTTCATTTATTTCTTTAATCAGATTTAGTGGTATTTCTAATTGGATTGAAGTGATTTATTTTGTAAGCCTAAACATTATTAGACAAGCCTGGGACTGTTACCATAATTGCTACTCTGGTAAGGATTTTAATCAGTTTGCCTTTTATGCTTTTCATATCTACTAACGTGCTTACTTTTCCTGGAGATCTTTGTTGCTTTTCTATGATTTTTTGTAACTTCCATGCTTTTTTTTTGTAGAAAGATTGGACTGAACGCGTATGATTTGTTCTTTCTTTTTTGGACGCTTCTTCAGCGTCGCATTAGATTGTATCTAGGCAATTTTGTAATTGGTTTAGATGGGGATAATTGGCTCTTAGGGTTTTGTTTTTCTTTATATTTTCTAGCTCTTTTGAGTATTAGTGAGCTGAATGTCCCCTCAAGGACTTGTAATTTTGAATTTTATCAACGCGTAGGCCCCTCAGTAGGTTTCCCCTAAAAAAATGTTAATTCCTACTTCTAATGCTCTTCTTAATCAATTAGCTAGTACTTCTATGTTGGATTATGTGGATTATCGGTTTGGTGACAATATTGGGAATAAGCTCTCTGGTTTTGTTAGTGTCATAGTGAGTTTTCCCAAGAGGCTCAAAATCCTTATGCCCATATGAATGCTTCTCTTACTCTTCTTTGATGGTCAGGATGTCTCTGATAAGTTCCCATAAATAATTTACTTGTTTCCCATATAACTAAAGATGCAGTTGTTGATTTGCGTGGTGGGAATTTGCATTATGGTGATCCAATTGACCATTGTGATTGGATTTGTACTCAATCAGGTGATAACTGGGACTGTGGGGTCTTATAATGATCTCACTAATTGTTTGTGGGAGGAAAGTGACTTAAATGTGGTGTAGGTGGATAATGAAGGCTTGATCAGGGGCTCTAAAAAGAAAAGCAAGAAAAATAAAAACAAAAGTTTTTACACAATTTCAAGTATTTCGTTGGTAGACTTACATGTTCTAATGCTCACTCTAATTCTTATAATGCTTAGCTTTGCTTGCCTGTGTCATTGGCTATTTTTTTTTTTTTTTTTTTTTTTTTTTGGTTAAAACCCACGGTGGGGCCTACGTGTTAATATCAAAAAAGGGGGTTACAAAGTCCTTAAAAGGATCCACTAGCTCGCTAATGCTCGAATGAGCTACAATAAAAGGATAAAAAAGCCTAATGAGCCTGTGGTTCCTTAATCTAAAATTACAATATCCAAAAAGAAAATGACAAGGGCTGAAATTGCTCAGCACCCAAAAATTGAAGCTCAAAGGATAGTCGTTGGACATAGGCTTCCTGCAAAAAAGGAGATACAAAAAGGAAAACAGCACAAAAAGTAACCAGAAAAGACTAACCTGAGGTACAAAGCAGTAGACAAAGATGAAGAATGAGTTACACCTGCAATGAAACCTCCAAAACACCAAGAAAGATGTGAAAATTTGTAACATATCATTGATGAAATTAAGTAAATCGACCATAGATGTGTTGATGGTATAAAAGAGAACTATATTCCTCGGATAATCAGATAACTTTCGTTGAAAACGCAGACTCAGAATGGTATAATGGATTAGCAGCTGCAGCAAGCCGAATGGCTCAACGAATCTGTAATGCACACAGATGTGCATCAAATGAACCAAATAAAGGTGCAGATTAGTAGAGATACAACCATTGATACGATGATGCCAACAGACAATTATATGGATAAAAGGGCTGGATAATTGACAAATCTCACAGTTATAAGAATACATCTTGGGATTCAGCCACGGCAAGCAGCAAATGAAAATGAAATGGTTAAACAGAGAAGTAACCAAAAACATATAGAACCAGCTGCAGGAAAAAAGAAAAACCAAAGAACAGAGAAGAGGATAACCGCAAGACGAATTACTCATGTCTAATATACGGCAAGCCAGTATTGTCTAATTTGATCAAAGCATGTAAAGTAGGATTCAGCTCGGAAGGATTTAATTCAACATATTGATCAATATTGCAGCCATAATTAGCTAACCAATCGGCACAAGTATTAGCTTCACGAAAGATATGAGATATATAATAAGTAACAGAATTGAGAAAAGTCTTAATTTTTCTAATAAGATAAAAGCAATTAGGATTTCCAGGCACCAAGTCATTAATTATCTGAGTTAGGAGCAAAGAATCAACTTCTATCCAGATGAAATTAAAACCCAGCTTAGAACATAATTGAAGGCCAACAAACAGAGCATATATCTCAGCGTGAATAGCAGAAATACAACTGATCGGTTCAGCAAAGGCAGCGACAACATCATTGGCTATCTTCTTATGACTTAGGCTTGTTTTGTTAGGTGTTGGGTGTACGTATTGTATTTTTTGGGTTGTCTTTGGTTATTGGTCTGCTTCTTTTATGTTTGTTTATTTCCTCTAGTCTTGTAAGTATGCTACTTGGAGTCATATTTCATGTGGTTATTTTGTTGTTCTTTTGGCACCAGTTGTTTGGTTGGCTCAGTTGTTTGGTGGTTGTTTCCTAGCTGTTGATTGTGGTCTCTGTCCCCCACCCAAAAAATCTATCTTTTATGGGTTTTATCCGCCCACCAAAAATAAAATATATCTTTTATAATAATGATGATGATGATGATGATGATAAAATAATTGTTGAATTTTCTCTCTCTTTTTTTAAGGCATGAGTTGAGAAGCATCTAATACTCCAAAAGAATAAATCTACCCTTAGATGGCACATGTGGTCCAAGAATGCATTCCAAAGGTTTTTTTTGTTGATCTTTTGAAAAATTTTAAAGAAAATTTATTATTATTATTATTATGTATTATCTGCTACTACAAGAATTTTTTTTTTTTTCATGGATGACTCAACATAGAATAGTTGGTGTGATATGACAGTATAGAATACTATACCTTCCATTACTAATATTGTATTATTAAAAACGTCCTAAAACAACACAGTGTTGGCAAAGAAGATATTCAGAGCACATACGCACATCTTTGTTGCTTCGAATCATTCATAGATATTAATTCTCTTACACAAAATTTCAGGAGAAAAAACTAAGAAAAGGACCTTCAAGCTAACAGTTTCAGAAGCATACGATGCATGCTTTATGCTGTTCTCCTTGTCATATCTCTCTACCAAATAATTCCCCACCGAAAGTAGTTAATTAATTATACACTTTCTATCGATCGAACTCTATGATCATAAACAGTAACATAAAGAGCAGCATCATAATTAAGAGAAGAATTCTATCATTAGAAGGTAATTACATTTACTCATTAAGAAGCTTAATTTGTTACTATAAATAGGCAATCATTTCCATGTAAACAAACAAACAAAAGCTTACCAAATTTCCAAAGAACACTAAACTGCAATACTAAGATGTCTAATCGTGGCCTTGAAGATGTGGGAGAAGATGCCTTTGACATACTGGAGAAGCTCTTGAAGGCTCAGCCAGAAGTGATTGATAGTTACCAAGCAGCGAAGAAGTATGGTGGAATAGTTACAGTCACAACGAAGAATCCCCCACGTAAAATGTCTAAGTATGACTACTTTCCCAAGCCACTGCCGAGTAATCCCCCTACATTCAGTAAGCTTTCTCGTTGGCGTTTCTAAGCTCTCTTTGCAAATATATATAGGTAAACGCAGCAATCAGTGTAGACTTTCGATCATTTCCTCATGAAGCACCGATGCTATGTGCTTATAATATATTAATATATATAGTTTGAGAGCTGTTGTTAACTACTTAGATATCGTTCATGAGCTGTTCTAGTTATTTATTTCAGTCTGAGATATATATATTTATATTGGTTAAAACCTATGGAGAGGCTTACACGTTAATATAAAAAAAAAATTACAAGGTCCTTAAAAGGAACCTCCAACTCACTAATGTTCGCAAGAGCTACAAAATAAAATAAAAGAAAACCTAAGAGCCGATGGTTCCTTATACTAAGAGTTACAAAAATCCCTAAGAACATTCTAGGGCTGCAATTAGACAGCACCCAAAAAAAGAAGAATAAAAGTAAATCAATCAGCACGAACTTCCTGCAAAAAGAGTAGGGAATCCCACACCTACCAAAACAACCTTGAACCGGCGACGTCCCAGCAAAAAAGACAAAGATAAACGTCCCGCCTCGAATTCTGCAAAAAAAGAACCTACAACACAAGGGGAAAAAGCCGCAAGTAGGATGTAACCAGTAATGATAAAGATATAAAGTCATGCAGTTGTTATTACGAAAATGAGTTAAGGTAGCTAGACCTGTCAATTTCGGGTGACGGGTCGAACCCGACCCGACCCGTAACTGACCCGGATTTATTCGGGTTCGGGTCAACCCGACCCGGTTTTATAAACGGGTCGGTTTTCGAAACCCGAAACCGACCCGTCTCGGTTTCGGGTCAACCCGACCCGACCCGGTTAACCATATATACAGTAATTTTAAGTATAATTTAAGGAAAAAAAAAAGAGCTAAAGTGCAAACAACAAACTGCAAAATAGCAATTATATATTTAGAGAAATACTAATTTACAAATTGTCAAATTACAACAATACAACCCATCATTTACACATTTGTTTTAGTTACAAAATTACAAGCTTAATTCAATTTTAAGGAAATACTTATTTACAAATTTACAAACCTCAACACTCAAAATTCAAATTCAATACTTATTTACAAAATTTCAACATTCAAAATTCTGACCTCTATCACACTACAATCCTGCTGGTTGCTGATTTGCTCCCCTCGTCTCCTCGAAATAACAGCTTCAAATCTGCAATGACCTGGAATAAAATCAATTATATAGTTTGCAAACTCAAATAGACAAATATGTAAAAAAAATATTGCTCTGCTCAGATTAAATCTTCAGATTCATTAATCATTTAACCTCATAATGAGATCAATGTGATGTACGATGTAAGTTTAATCAATATTGTCATATTGACAAATTACCATCCTAAGTGACAATTTATATTAACTTAATATCTGTTCTTCGAATAAGATTGTAAGATAGAATCTGTTATTCTAAGTTAATAAAAATTGTCACTTGGTTGTAAATTGTAATACTACATAAGATGATAAGAACTTGCACTTATAAGATTCCCACTTTAACTTACATCTTAGAAGGTTATTCATCATCGCTTCATTGCAATTTTCAACTTCCAAAATCCGATAGCAACGGCCAACCCCCAAAAACAGGTTACAAAAGAAGCCTTACAGAATTTTGAACCAAAGTCCAAAGTCCTCACTCCTCAGGCCCGAGAACAGAAGCTAACAACTTCACTAAACAGAAGTTACAGAATTTTAAACCAACTGTCCAGAATTCCAGATGCAATGACACTAAGCCTCTGGCCCTCAGCCCTCAGGCCCGAGAACTGAACCAAGCAGAAGCAGCCATAAAGGCATAAACTGAACTAAGCAGTAAACAGCAGCTAGCAAAGTCCCTCACAAAGCCTCAACCATAATGCAACAGGTTACAGACTTACAGGCTATAGCAGTGAGCAGCCTCAGCCCTCAGGCCCGAGAAAACAAATGAATGACAGCAGCATAAATGCATAATAACATAATGCATATAATGAGACTATGAGAGAAATGTAAAAATTCTAAAAATGATTATCAACAAATGAACGACAACCTCGAAATAAACTAGAAGTTTATAATCACAACCACAGGTCCACAGGTCCACATAGGAACGACAGCATAATAACAGAAATACAGAACCAGTCAACCACAGGTCCACAACCAGTGAAAATTTCACTGTGAAATAAACTAGAAGTCTAGAATCACTGTATTAACAGGAATACAGAACCACAGATTATAAAACCGGGATTATAACAGTCAACCACAGATTATAACAGTTCACAGGATATAATTAAAATGTTAAACTAGAATGTAGAATCATCGAATAACTGAACTTTCAGTTATTTCTGCATCAGTTTGGGTGACATATAAATCAAGGATATCATCCGTAACTGCATCTAGTTCTGTGTCATGCTCTACTGCAATAAAAAAATAGGAATATGAGCTATAGAAAGTAGAAATACTAAAACAGAAACCGTAAGCTGAAAAGAACTTAAGAAGGTTGAAGAATAAAGCACCCTGTTCCGCATACAACCAATCCTTCGAACAGACTAGTGCCTCAACAATGTCATGCTTAAGAGAACTTCGATATTGATCAAGTATTCTACCGCTATAATTGAAACTACTTTCTGATGCCACCGTACTTATAGGAATGCACAAAACATCACGAGCCATAGCAGATATAGCAGGAAACCTATATTGATTGCCCTTCCAGAACTGCAAAATATCTAAATCAATCTCTGCATCTAGATTTGGCTCATCCAAATATAATTCTAACTCTGATTTCCGAGGCAATCCAATCTCCGAATGAAATGACTGAAAATCCTGTTTGGAAGTTAATGTTTTAAAAATAAGATAAAATGTTTCAATGAAGAATTAAGTAGAAAGAAGAGAATAACTTTTCAGTCTTTTCTGTTGTTCCAACTTAATACCTGAATAAATTGTGACTTAACTATACTTGTAGATGAACTTCTTGATGTTCCAACTTCAATAGTTCGGGATGTTCGTGTATGTTGTCCTGATAATTCATTACATGTTGAACTATAATTTCCAAATAGAGAAAATAACTTTTCTCTAACCTTCATTACTTCTTGTTCATAATCACCTTCATATAGTTTTCTATAGCACCATTCAACAAAAGCAAATTTGTACCGTGGATCTAAAATGACAGCTATAGCCAGTATAATAGAAAATCCAGACCAATACTTCTCAAATTTGACTATCATTCCTGCTGCCATTTTTTTGATGTATTCATGTCCACTTAAGAGTTCATGTTTCAAAGATGCATAAGCAGTAGAAATGCAAGGAAAGTACAAATTAGATGTTGGGTACTTTGTTCCAGATATAACACAAGTGATCTCGTAGAAAGGGGCCAAGAATTGCCAAATAGATTCAACTTTATCCCACTCAACACTAGTTGGGCAATTCTTATAATTTGAATCACCCAATTCTAAATGCTGAAAAGCTCGTCGATAGTAAATAGCACTATCCAGCATGATGAAAGTGGAGTTCCATCTAGTTGGAACATCTTGTCGCAAGCCTCTCTTCCCTTCTAGACAACTTTGTTTGATACAATCAACAAACTTTTGCTTCCTCACTTGAGAACCTTTAACATACTTAATGCTCTCTCAGATTTTAATTACTGATGAATCAACCTCCTTCAGACCATCTTGAACTATGAGATTCACAATATGTGCAGTACAACGAATATGAAAGAACTCACCATCACAAAGCAAAGCACCACGTAAACATAAACGATTTCTTAAAAATTCAACTGAGGTATTGTTTGCTGACGCATTATCCAAAGTAATGCTAAAAAGTTTGGTATCAATTTTCCACTCCATAATCAAAGACTGTAACTTTTCAAACAATGAAATGCCATCATGAGGGGGTGGCATCAAACAAAAGCTTATAATCTTTTTTTGCAAATGCCAATCGTTATCTATAAAATGCATTGTCAAACAAATAAAACCATCTGTATTAATAGAAGTCCAAAGGTCTGAAGTTAAGCACACTCTACTTGTCAATTTTGCTAACTGTGAACGTATATTACTCTTCTCTTTACTAAATAATTTCATGCAATCACTTCGTGCGGTATTTCTTGAAAACAACTGTAAGTCCCGACGAAGATACGTTAGAAGAGCTCGAACTCCAACCCACTCAACACACTGAAATGGCAAGTCATGCATAATGATACATGCAATAAACAGGTCACGAAATTCTGACTGATCAAACTTACTATCAGTCATAGAAATGGAGGATTCAGAGTTTGTTTGTAAAATGAGTTGCCCAATATCACGCATATTTCTTTTTTTACAATTTTCCATGTGTCGTCTTAGATTTGCAGTGCCATTTTTGCTATCACAGAAATATGTCACACCACATTTCTTGCATTTACACCTTTGCTTACCATCTTTTGGCTTAGGCAACATCTCAAAGTAACCCCAAACAACCGATGTCATTCTTCTCCGCTTCCTAGTATTAGCAACTTCACCTCCTTCATTACATTGAATGTTACATGGCTCTAACTCTACCACATTTTCAGATGGCCCAACTTCTTCAATTTCATCAATAAAAACATCATCAGCAATGGTATTAGAGCCCTCCATCTATCAGAAATATAAGAAGACATCACAAAATGAAAAAAAACTACTTAATTAACACTTAACAGTTAACTTCATTATAAGTATATAACAATACTACATGATCATGATGCATTGATCATTGATGCCATAACTGCATCACAAAAAATGCAAAAAACAGTAAGTTAATAACTTAATAACCAAAACAGGAATGGAAAAAAAAATACAAGATTCCCTAACCGGCTAACAGAGTAACAGCTAACTGCCTCAAGGACTCAAAGCTAGAGAGTAAACAGTAAATGATAAGTTAATAACTTAATAACCAAAACAGGAATGGAAAAAAAAATACAAGATTCTCTAACCGGCTAACAGCTAACTGCCTCAAGGACTCAAAGCTAGAGAGTAGAGAAAAATCAATATGTTGCTTAATCACTTAAAGTCTTAAACACCGTTTCCATTTGCCAACATTATTTCATATTTGCACAAATTTTTATAACCCTAGCCGAAAGGCCCGAAATAAACCCTAACAGAGCAATAGAATCCACCGGAATACGGGATTGAAGATCACAAAATATGATAAAATGAAGAACACAAAATATCAAAGTCAAAACCTTCATGTCTTCATCTTCTAAAGCTAAACTATCAAAAAATACTAATAGAAATGAGAAACGAGATACAAACAGTGAAATAGATTAGGGAATGTGTGAAGCGTAAGCGTAGACGCCGTCGTGCCGAGTTCCGACGAGACTGAGAGGCGGAGAGGAGACTGAGAGGCGGAGAGGAGACTGAGAGAATCTGAAAACCTAAACAGAAGCCATTACTCAGGAGACGGACCGAGATCTGCGAGACGAGAAGCCGAGAACAAATGAATAATGACCCGCGACTCGCTCGACAGACGCCTTAAATTGTTAAAGTCGCGGGTCATTTCGGGTTACAATCGGGTTTCCGGGTTAACCCGGACCCGACCCGAATATCTAAACGGGTCGAAATTCCAGACCCTAACCCGACCCGTTATTTAACCGGGTCAACCCGAACCCGAAAATTTCGGATCGGTTTCGGATCGGGTTTTCGGGTCGGATCAATTGTTGACAGGTCTAAAGGTAGCAAACCAATTATCGGCCATACTACCAGTAGAAATGAAGGCGAAATGCTTTTGCTTTGTGAGAGATCGGCTAAAAGGCCTATTCAAGCTCTGCTATCATTCTAAAGAGATACAATAGTCTTGAAGCTATTATCTAAAGGTTACACCAAGTTTTAAAATATGAGATTCTTATTCAGTTTTTCTTTCTCAGTAAAAAAAGACAATTTGTTATCATACTGTACTAAAATTTTGGTAAATTTAATTTAACAAATTCAGCTAAAATTTCATAACACTTGGTTTTTTTTTTAATTATTTGATCATGAACCGTTCATTTAGCATTTCAGTGCCTTGATGATCTTAGAATAATGTGATCTTGTATTTATTGGATTTATCTTGTCGAGTTGCATGCTAATTTATTTGATGTTAAGCATGCAAAATTGTTCAATACTTTAAGCAATATGAAGTTTGTAACTTTATTTCAAGTGATTGATTTGAGTTTATTTGGATTCAGATCAAATCACTTTTACTGGTGTTGGGGGTGCCTTGTTAATGCACTCAATTTGACTATAAATTTATTAAAGTTAAAGTTTATAAAATTTTAAATTTAATTCAGGCTAATTAGACATGTTTTGTATAAATGAAGATGCGTTAAAAGGCTTCTGCACGCTATAATAATAGCGCTTTAATTAGCTTTCTTAAAGACATGTTCATTGGTACACTGCTCGTTGAGTCAATCATATGACTCAACTGCTAAGATTTAGATTTTGTTTGGGATAGCTTTCTTAGTTCTTTTTAAAGTTTTTAGTAAAAAATTTCTTCCATAAAAAAATTGCTTTAAAAAGTAATAATAAAATTGTCTCAAATGAAACTTTATCTCTTGATTCCATATATATATATATATATATATATTCCCTATCATTCAAGTTCAAAGTATGAGAAGTTTGCACAACTTTTAAAGTTTGAGATTCTTGTGATCAGAATATGATAACCTATTTTATCTTTCTTAGAAAAAAAATAATTTGTTATGGACATGCAGCACTAATGAGCATTCAAAATCTATTGCAAATAATCTATTAAATATCTTCTTTTTGGAAAGAACCATTGATCCATATCAAAATGCTAACTTATCTAACGTAAAATATACCTTTTAATGCATAAAATTTTCATGATTTATTCACTAGGTTGTTATAAAAGTAAAAATAAAAATTTAAGCATTATATGTGTAAACAGATATATAAAATTAATGGTATGTATGCAAACTCCCTCTATTTACTTACAATATTTTGGAAATTTTGATATATTAATTATCTTTTCAAAAATAATTTTATTGATTATATGTAAATAATATTTTTTTAATTATTAAAAATTAATAATTAATATGTTTGAACTCCCGAGCCATAATTCTAAATAAGCATATAATGGGTCAAAGCTTGTAGCATTAGAAAAGCTTTTGATACTGTCTCAAGAGACTTCCTTCTAGCTAGACAGACTCAAAAAAGTATCTCTAGCAAATTCATCCAATGGGTCAAAGCTTGTATCACTGATGTTAACTTTTCCATCCTTATTAATGATGCGCTCGAAGGTCACTTCCCTTCCTATGGTGATTTGAGACAGGGATGTCCACTGTCCTTATTTGTTTTGCATTGTAATGGACACTTTTTCCACCCTCATTGACAATGGGAACTTTGAAGGCATTGCTATTGATGGTTACAATCTCTCTCACCTCATGTATGTCGATGACCTTCTGAATTTCGGCAAGCCTGATTTAGGCAATTGCAATAAGCTGACTCACATTCTTAGCATTTTTGTGAATGTTTCTAGGCTTCAGGTAAACTATAAGAATAGTTCTATTATTATCCACAACCATATTCTTAATAAGCCTGCTATATGTTGTGCATTATATATTACTAATGCTAGTACTAAGATCACTTATTTGGGTGTCCCTATATGTTTCAAAAGGTAGAATATTGCAGACTTCATGCCTTTGATGGAAAGCATCTCGTGTGAGTTATATAATTGGAAAGAAAACCTCCTCTCTTTTGGAGGTCGTTTGCAGTTCCTTAAATTCACTATTCTGAACTCTATAGCATATTGGATCTATGGATCTATTTTACCAAAAATAGTTATTAAGCACATTAGGAAACTCACCTCTAAATTTTTATTTTGTGATGATGCTGTGGGCTCAAGAAAGATGTGTTTGGTTTCCTAGGATAAATTCTATACTCCAAAACATTTAGGTGGTTTGGGACTTCTTTCTATACCTGCTCTTTAATTTGGTTTTAATTGTTATGTTATTTGCAGAATGTATAACTGCAGCACTCGTCTCTCCAAGTGGTTGTTAGCTAGATATTCCTCACCTTGGCGGCCAATGCCCACCTATGATTCTAATTTCTAAAGTCTATTTGTAAAACTGCAGCCATCATTAAGTCTTCTATTCGGTTCAGGATCACCCCTTCCACTCCTATCTCATTTGTCTGGGACCATTAGTGTTTTGAGGATGGTTTACCTATATTTTTCTTTGCTTATTCAAATGCTATTGTCAAGGATTTCATCTCTGGTAATGCTTGGAATCTCCCTCCTTCTCTGCCACCTGAAGTTGTTAATGCCATCCAATCCATCCTGATTTGTGACAGCTCAGTTTGTTTCCTTACGTGGGGTAATTTGGCTATGGGAACTTTTGGGCATTATGTCAAGGATTATTACAAGGACCTCCCACGGTGTTCTTAGGCAAACTTTATTTGGCACAGGCATTATGTATTACGTTTCTCTGTGTTTGGGTGGTTATGCCTTGTTGGTGGCTTCAACACTACAGATGCTTGATCTGCACAAACAGAATATAACGATTGATTTGAAATGCCCCCTGTTCTCGGAATATGAAGGCACTCATCACCTCTTTTTTGAATGCAATTTCTCATTTTCCATTATTTCATATCTTATTCCTGATTCTGGATGCTTGCTTCTAAGACCCAATACAGCTCATTTCCTATATTGGATTAATGATCTTCCAAACACTTTAGCTTTTGCTAAAAGGCTCTATTATCTATTAACATATTGCTCTATATATTTCATCTGGAGGGAACGAAATGATAGTCATTTTGGAGCAAAAGCTAATAGCATTTTTATCATTACTCTTAAGATTTAGAGAGCTGGTTTTTCTAAAGTAATTTGCAAGTGGCAGAATGGAGTTAACTTACTGGGATTGCTTTAATTGGAATCTTTTTACTGTTGCATGTCTTCCATTTTTTTGTGGCCAAAGGGGTTTTTTGGTGGAGCCATGAACAATGATGTTTATCCGATCTTAGGCTATACCTTTTGGATGGTCTTCAGGCACTAGGGTACACTACGGGAAAACACGCGATTACCGTCGGATTTTCCGGCGGAAAGTTTTGGCCGGTAATAAACGGCGCAGGTACCGGCGGAATTGTTCGACGAAAAGTTTGCGTCAACATTTCCGGCGCAAAATACGCCGTAAATTTACCGACGCCGGTTCCGCCGGCCAATCCGACGGTATAGGGATGTCTGAACCATTTCCGTCGCACGTTACGGCGGAACAATTCCGGCGTACGTTACCGGCGGACATTGCACCGACGTATTTAAACTCAACGAAATATAACCGGCGGATGAGACGTCGGAATTTATACTGACGTCACTAGCGTCGAAACCGGCGGAACTTCCGCCGGTAAAAGCCCTATTTCCCGAAACCGAACCCCTCTGGCCGTCATTCGTTTCCTTCCATTCTCTCACTTCGACTGCTTCGCCCGTCGCCCTCCGTCGCCGTTCGTCGCTCGCCGTGGTTAGACGTCGCCGACGGTCACCGGACTTCGCCGTCGACGGTCACCGGACTTCGCCGTCTACTCACACTTTGCGGCGTTTTATCCGCCGGTAATGGCCGGCGCATAATGCGACGTTAATTGCCTGCGCATATGGCGCCGGAATTAAGACGTTTTTCAACATCGATAACGATCCGTTTTTTCGCCGGTAGTGCGTTGGAAACGGCGCCGGAGAAATTTCCGACGCATGATTTGTGCCGGAAAGAATTTACCGACGCGACCAAAACCGGTGTATGAATTTCCGCCGAAACGTGCGCCGGAAACTTAAAGTTCCGTCGGAATATCTATGTTTTCCGGCGGATTTCGTCCGCCGGTAATATGGGGTTTTCCTGTAGTGGTATTCTTACTAGGATTCACAGAGTGATAATTTCTAGTACTTGTCCTGGCTCTCAGGGCTCTACAGTTTCTTTAGTTTCTCTTTTGGAGGTTTTATCTGTTTTGCTTCTCTATTTGGGTTGTTTTAGGTTCTTTTTTTATTGTTTTGGGCTCGGTTTGAGCTTTCTCACTCTTTTTGGTGGACATTTTGGTTTTAACTTTTAATCCTTTTTTTCATCAATATATGAGCTTGTCCCAAATTTCCCCCTTAAAAAAATGAGCATATAATTCCAAACAATCAGGCCCCATAAATCCATCATGGCCAGCACAAACCTTGTCTCCCACTTCAATCAACAAACGTATTTTTTTCAAAAGGCACAACCCTTTCTCCATCTCTTCCAGACTTCCACTATAAAAATAGTTTGTGTTTCAGCTAAAAATGGCCACTGAATCTAATCTGCTAATAAAAGAGTATATTTAACCAGCAGCACAACATACCATCCACATCTTATGTATATAAAGAGAGAGAGACAGAGCTACAGAGAGAAAGAGAGGTAGTTCTTTCTCATTTAGAACAGTACCTTAGATAGCTAGCTAGGTGCAGACTACAATATGCTTCACCTTCAGTAACTAAGCAGAAACAACTACATATATATATGAGGAGCTGTAGTGATCAAGAGAAGCTTAGAAAGCCAAGCGATAAGGCTTAGGAATCTCTCGTTTCCTTGCAAATATAACTCCACCATACCTTTTCGCTGCTTCATTACTGTCAATAGTCACTACTGGCTGCCTCTTAGGCTGAGGAATATTGCTCTGCACAGGCTTTGCGACATAGTAATAATCAGAATACTCTCTTTTGCCATAGTAGTAGCCATAGCTTCGAAGCTGAGCCTTCCTTCTCTTCTCCTCCTCCAAGTACTCCTCCAGTACGTGGAAAGCTTCTTGTCCCACATCTTCAAGGCCATGATTAGACATCTTTGTTATAGGTTGGTGTGGGAGGGAAGGAAGTTTAGTTTTCTTTGGAAACTTGGTAAGCTTTGTTTGTTCTACATGGAAGTGATGGCATTTAGCTTGCCTTTATAGAGGGAAGAAGTTATAATTATTTCAGATAAAATAAATAAATTTAATTAATTAGAAGGTTAGAAGATAAACAATATAATTAAATATCAAAATTGGAAGATCAGATGATTTCTTATATGATGTTATGTCATTGTTTGGCTTTAATCAGAATTTTCTAAATCTTATAAAGCATAGCATTGAAGATAGTTTTTTCTCTGTTATTATTAATGGGGGCACCCACGGTTTTTTTAAATCTAAGAATGGGGTTCGTCAGGGGGATCCCCTATCCCCGTCTCTTTTTATCATTGCGATGGAGTATCTGTCTAGGGGGTTGGAAGATCTCTTCTGCAGGTTTCCTAAACTTATTTTTCGTACTGGTGGTGGGTTCCCGATTTCCCATCTTAGCTTTGCAGATGATTTTATAATTTTCTCTAATGCTTCTATTAAAAATGTTAAAACGTTATTTAAATTTTTGGATGTTTTCCAGGATACTAGTGGGCTTTATATTAACAAAGATAAGAGTAATTTTATTACTGCTAATTCTGTTAACATTACTAGAGCTAATGAGATTAATAGGCTTTGTGGTTTTAATTCTTCTTCTTTGCCTATAAAATATCTTGGCACGCCTCTTTCCAGAGGTAGGAAAAAGATTATGCTTTTTGATAATATTTTCACCATTTTCCAAAGAAAATTTTTACACTGGTCTTCTAAATTTCTTTCTTATGGTGGTAGGTTAGTTTTGATTAAAAGTGTTTTGAATTCCATTCCTATATTTATTTTTCATACTTTGAATCCCCCGATTAGTGTTTGTAAGAGAATGGAGATTATGATTAATAGGTTTTTTTGGGGGACTGCTTCTTCTAATTCTGGTATTAAATGGGCCAAATGGTCTAAACTTTGTGGGGTTTATAAGGAAGGTGCTTTGGGGTGCAAGTCTATCAACGATATGGTTAAAGGTTTCTCTCACAAACTTTGGTATATGTTGCGTGCTAATACTAGTATGTGGGAAAAATTTTTGTTAGCTAAGTACTGTAAAGGGCTTCACCCTTTAATTGCTCACTATAAAAATTCTGATTCCGCTGTTTGGAAAAGAATCTGTAAGATTAAAAGGGAGGCTGATTTGAATATTCAGTGGGGTGTTGGTGAGGGTGAAATTTCTTTTTGGCATGATAATTGGATGGGGGTCTCTTCTATTGACAGATATCTTAATACTCATATTATTTCTAATGTTAAAGTGAAGGAGTTTTTTATTAATGATAATTGGAATATTGATTTGCTACGTGATGCTCTTCCTAATGAAATTGTTGATCTTATCATTAAGATCCCGGTGCAAATGCAGTATAAGGATAAAATTATGTTCAAGCTGGATTCCTCGGGTAAGTTCAGTTTTAAAAAAATTTGGGAGAATATTAGAGTTAAAAATGAAATTTCTCATACTTATCAAGCTTTGTGGCATAATACTATTCCTATCTCTTATTCTTTACTTGTTTGGAGATGTCTTAAGGGATATCTACCAGTTGACAGTAGATTATGGGAAAAAGGTTTATATCTTGTTTCTAAATGCCAATGTTGTGCTAACATTGAAAGCAACCAGCATATTTTCGTTACCAGTTTGACGGCTAGACATGTCTGGAACCATTTTGGTAATTTAGCTAATCTGGTGTTATCTTATAATGGGAATTTACAAGATATTCTCAATACCTGGTTTATTAAAGGTAAATGTCATATTCTTAACCTCATCCCTATTTTAATTATTTGGTATTTATGGAAAGCTAGGAATGAGTCCAAACATGAGGGAATTAAAGTTAATGCCAACCAGATTATTGCTAATATTAGGAACAAGGTTCTTCAACTTATTTCTGTTAATCTGTTGGGTTCTAAGCATTTTAAAAACTGTAATACCTTGGCTGAATTTTCTGGTTTAAATATTTTGCCTGCGGATGATATTTCGGGTTGCAGAATCAATTTTGGATTAAACCTTTGTTACCCTTTGTGAAGCTGAATACTGATGGGTCCATTGGTGTTCATTCTGCTGGGTTTGGTGGGATTATTCGTAACCATCTTGGGAATCCTCTGAATGCGTTTGCTGGTCCTCTGGATGTTTGTCCTGTTTTATCTGCTGAACTTAGAAGTTTGAGTTTTGGCTTGGAGAGGTGAATTATTTTAGGCTATCATCATGTTAACATTGAGGTGGACTCTAAAACCATTATCCATTTTATCTCTGAGAACTCTATTGGTAATCCTCAAGACCTTTACATGATTAGGAAAATTAAGTTGATGCTTGGTGAGATGGATTATACGATTTCTCACATATTCCGTGAAGTGAATGTGTGTGCTGACTGGTTGGCGAAAGCTGGTGCTCACAGTTTAATTTTTCAGGAATTTTCTGGTTGGAACTTGCCTTCCCCTCTCAAAGGCATGATTTCCTTAGATAAAGCGGGTTTTCCATATTTTCGTCATGCTTAATTCTGGGGGTTTCTTTATGGGTGGGTATTTTATCTGCTATTTTGTTGGTTTGGGCTGCTTGGATTGGTTCTGTTTTTATTTTTGGCAGGTTATTGTTATTAACCTCTGGAACCCGGAATTTATCCTATCTAAGCTGGTCTTTGAGGATTTTGAAGGTGCTGGTGATGCTGGGGTGTTGTTTTCTTTTTTTATTCACTATGATAAACTGGGTGTTGTGATATGGATTTGGCTGTTGGTTTGTGATCTGCTGAGTTTTGCTATCAGTATAAAATGTTCTAGGATGGAGGCCAACTTCACTTTTGTTTACATTTCCTTTCCTGGTAGCTATTGTTGGCACGACTGGAGGGTAGGGGGTATTGCCAGATCTGGGCAAAAGTTTAAAAAATTTTATAAGATATGTGTCTGGAAGATATATGCTCAGAATATGGGTATTCATTTTTATTGCTATCCTTTATACATGACTAGCTTATTATCTTATATTAATCACCTTTCTGGTTGGAGAATTTTTTGCAGAGCAAGTTTGTTTGTCCTGTGGGTAATCGACTTTAAGGTAAACTTTTTTTTGGTTTTGCTATTTCCTTTATCCTTTTTGCAGGGAGACTGTGCTGAATGGTAATCATCTAATCTTCTAATTTTGGGTGCTGGAGCTTACCAGCCCGAGACTTTATTTATGTTATTTTTGTACTAATAGGATAAGGACTATCCGGCTCTTAGGTTTTTTTTACCTTTATTTTGTAGCTCTTGGGAGCGGTAGTGAGCTGGAAGGTCCTTTTAAGGACTTTTGTAACCGTTTTTTTTTTATTTTAACGCGTAGGCCCGTCTGTGGGTTTTAACAAAAAAAAAACATAAGAATTTTATGATATACAACAAGTAAATTTGGGGATTTATATATGTGCCATAAAATTCTTATTGATGTTCATATATTATATTTAAATTTTAATATTTATTTATATAATAATTAAAATTTTAAATCACATTAAAAATGTATTGGTGAACTTCAAAATAATTTCATAACTTTAGAATGAAGACTTTACTATAAGATGAGTTTTGTTGTTGAATGCAAGAAAAATTGGATCAAAGTAAATATATACAAATTTTCATTAAAGGGGTATTATTTTTCTTAATTTTTTATTTAGAATAATAATTTTTAGTTGAAATTATATTAGTTTTCTCTTAATAAAGAAGAAAATAAGTAGAAAGATAAGGCTCTTGTTGACTTGGGTCAACATGAACTGGCTAGTCATGATTCCTTGCATGCCCTTTTTTCCTCTATATTTTTAAAAGTTGAGTGAAGTGCTAAAAAATAATCAATAAATATCTATGATAATATGAGAAGAATAAATAGTGGTCAACAAGGCATTTGATACTATTAAAACCCTAAAATGGGGAGAAATTATTACGTGTTGTCCCAGGATCGTTTGGAGGCGCATCAGGATGTGTCATGTCACCAGTACACAAAAAAAAAAAAGTTACGTGACATGTCTTGATTCACCTCCGGATGGTGTCCTATGACTGCACTTAATAATTTCACTAAAATGGGAGGTTTGATTCCTATTTATCCTTCATTTCTAAAATCTCATGATTTTATATTTCTTCAATCTGCAATCCTACTAATTTTTTCTTTGATAATAACTATTCAAAAATGCAATAGAAGATAATTAAAAATAATTAATAAAATTAATCTTGCAAGAAATAATAAAACATAATTTTATTGATCCCCCAAACTTACATTTCAACAGTAAAACCAAATTATAAAAAAGGAAAATATAAAAATAAAAATAGAGAAAATTACAATTATTTTTTGAAAGTTGTGTATTGTTAATGTATTTAAAAAAATATATCACAATTATATTAACTTATTTAGATAAATATAAAAATTTAGATGTTAGATATATAAATAAATAAATAATTATATATTAATTTTCTCTTAATAAAGAGGAGAATAAGAAGAAAGATAAGGTTCTTTTTGACTTGGGTCAACATGAACTGATTAGTCATGATTCCTTACATGCATTTTTCTTTTTGTAAGCTGAGTGAAGTGCTGAAACAAAATACTCAGCAAATATCTCAGATACTATGAGAAGAATATATGGTGGTCTCAAAGGCATTAGATGCTTCTGAACCCATAAAATGGGAGGTTTGATTCCTTTTTATCCTTCATTGCTAAGCAAGAGAACTAATAATTAGATGATCTGAGGGAGATTCCAAATACATCTGAATAATTGAAGAAAAAAGAGTTGGCTGATTGTTTGGTCTTATCCATAGGAATATCTTCTTCATCAGTTGCTAAAACTGTTTGTTTTGCTTTGAAGTTGTATTAATTCACAGTAATGTATGCTAGATCTATTATTACGTATAATCATATATAGGAGTGTCAAAATGAGTTTTCGGGTCGAGTTCGAGTCCAACTTAAAACTGATCCGTCCTCGACCAATCCAATCCGAACTCAACTCTATTACATAAATGGGTCAGAAATTTGAACTTGGACTCGACCCACCCAAACCTGTGTCGACTTGCCCCGGTGACACAGAGCAGGCGAGGCTGAAGATGGTTGAGCACAAGCTGCGGTGAGCGAGTGTGTAACAACACAAACTCATAACTATCGAGATATTATCCGCTCTAGGCTAAGGATTTCATTATTTTATTTTGTTGTTATAACTTCCTAGGAGATCATCCATCCTAAGATTTCTGGGATTTTTTAGGATGAGCATGCTATTGCTTCTTCAAGACACTATTTTTTTCTCCAAATCACAGAGATGACCAAAATTGCTTTATTGGGTGGTCAACCAAATTGCCTTAATTATCCTTAGTCAATAGGAAGATCATGTATCTTCAGATTTCAAACCAGCAAGATGGGGTTGTATCAATTATTGATGAGCCTCAGAGAACTTTTCCTTAAAAGATGTAATCCCTCTCCCATCACCTGCTCAACATATCTAAAAGCCTTTTTATGTCTCTCTTCTTAAGAGATATTGATCGATATTCTTCATTATCTTAATTAATATCTAAGGGTTGTATATGCTATTCTAAACGTTAATATACAACTTTCGGTGGAAGAGAATTGTTCTACCAGCAACCTCAAAAGGCATGATATCAATACCTCTGAACCTATCAAATGGGAGATTTGATTCCTATATACATCCTTCAACTGTGCGGAGATTGGACGCAGAACAACATCTAGAGACCAACCAGAATGCCTCACGTCAAAGGTACTGAGCCGCGGTACCGAGTACAGAGGTGATATGGCGCATTCTGATTGGTCTCTGGACGGCGTTCGACATCTACACAATAATTAATCCACCAAGAGAGAGCTAATACAAGCTGACATATATATATATATATATATATATATATATATATATATATATATATATATATATAAATATATATTATATATATATAATATATATATATATATATATATATATATATATATATATAGCTACTTACAATATAATAACCTCTTAATGATTGAAGAAATAAGAACTGCATGCCTCCCATTTAATGTGGCACAGCCTTTTCCAAATCATTGAATCAGAACTTTTATAACAACATAACACTGGATGAATATCTTTGCAATATTTAGCATTCATATAATGAGTTCATAAGCTAATTTTAAATCTAAAAGAGAACCATAATTTGTGAGCAATTTATTCAATGGGGGATGGGTAAAGGTGATGTTTTCTTCTGGCAAGATAATTGGCTCGGTCTTTTTTTTATTGATAGTTTTTTATATACGTGCACTCTTGATAATATTAAGGTTATTAGTTTTATTGTTAATGGCACTTGGAATGTCAATAAACTTTTGAAAGTTATTCCTACTATTTTAATTAATATTATTTTGACTATTCCTTTACAATTATAATGTAAGGATAAAATTTTGTTCTATTTTTTGTCCTTTGGTAAATTTTACTTGATGAATGTTTGGAAATCTATTAGAATTAAATATGAGACTTCCCACATTTATTCTGCTATCTGGCATAACAATATTCCGGTTTCTTATTCCATTCTTGTGTGGAGGTGTCTTAAATTCTTCTGGTTGATGAATTGCTTCAAAAAGAGCTTTTATTTTTCCTTCCAAATGTCAATGTTGTTCTAATGTGAAAAATATTTGTTGACCATGAATTTGTCAAACCTTTGGGTCAAGGAGTTTGACTTGATCAAACTGACCAAGTCAGGCCCCAAGACCGCTTCCATTCAACTCCATGGGTCAAACCAAATTTGCTGAGCCTAGACTCGGGCCCTAGGTCAACCTAGCTGACCAGGTCAACCTGGTAGACCCAAATTGACACAAATTCCTTCCATTTGATTCTAAATCAAATTTAGAGCTTCTCAAGCTCAATTCTCACCTCCACTGGACCTAATGGGTTAGACCCAAACCATTGGGCTCATACCTATGCCCTGGGTCAACCAGGTTGACCAGGTCAACCTAAGTTGACCCATTTAGACCCTTTTGAGTTTAATTCAATTCCAAATCAATTCAAGGCTACCCTGGCTCAAACCCTTCACCCATTGGCCTCTTTGACTAGGTTGACCAAGTGAACCCTTGACTTGGTCAACCCAATTCTCTCTTTGGTCAAATCTACCCATTTAAGTCAATTTAAACCTTTTTAATGCATTGATTCCATTGTTATTGCTCCCTTGGTTCAAGGCCCGCCCTCATGAGCCTTGTTCCACTCCTGATCATCCCTGGGAATGATTTTGACCATTAATCATAAGCTTAGGAGTATAAATAGGAGTTTAGGGTTTGTATTAAGGAGGACTTTTAGAATTTCTCGCTCCCTAAGCCTTAGAAATCTGTGAGGCTTCATGTGAGAGGACTCTCCACTTCTTTCCACCCTTTCCAAGCCAAATACCCGCTGGCGACGAGATCTCTGGCAAACCAAGAAGAAGAACCTTCCAAGGAGTTTTCTCCTCGATCTAGCATTGGGAGCTTGTGGAGTCTTCTACAATATTATTTGTGGATAGTCCACAAGCTCAGAACACTAAAGATCTTCTGAATCCACTAGTTGGATTAAGGTAAATTCATTAAAGCTTTAAAAACTAACATTATTTTATACAGATGCTCTAGAGAGTACTTAGCCCCCTTTAAATAAAAAGAGCATGGCCAAGTGTGTTTACTTTGCTGCGAATATTAATTGCTTGTGATGTTATGTATTATTGCTTGAGACTGTTCTATTAGGATAATCATACATGAGAGTCTAGACTTTTCTATTTTTTAAAAGTAATATAATTTATATTCATATTGAGTTGTAAAAGTTTTCAAAGGCATCATATTTCAAAAGTTAGGTACCCAAAGAGGAAAAAAAAAGGCTCCCTCTCAAGGAGTTTCTTCCTCATTTGGATACTCTTTTGGATGATAAACCAAAGGAGGATGATCCAAAAGGAAGGCGATCCGAAGAAAGACATCCATCTGAAGAAGGAGACTTGAAGATGAAATGCCTTGCATTTAAGATTTGTGTAATTCAGTAGGATTAAAATCTAGGTTGTTGTCGGTGGGGCCTTGCCATCATTACTTTTCTATAAACCTTGGGTTTTACTTATACGACACTTACCGTGAACTTTCTTACTTTACTGTGTTGTGGATTTATATTGATGTGTTTATGTTGATTGCGTAGAAAAAATTGTATATTTTTTCTAGATTTATTTTCTTGCATGTGTATGACATGATTTGCGCTAGACTCTCTAAGATAAAAATATTTAAGGTTTAAATAACATATAAACTTGATAAGCTAGGAAATTGCCAGAATTATCCGGGGTCGTATGCATACTGTTGTATTTCTCTCTCTCCTTGTTATAAGACACCTCCTCGCCTATGGGTAGGGTCCAGATAATCTGGCCTATGAGGATGAAGTACCGGATCTGGGGAGACCTAATATTTTCAAAAAATTATTTTATATAAGCTTATTTTTAAAATTTATGCATACCTAAGTTGAAAGCCTTTTTTATTAACATGCATTATATTAGAAATCAATTTAATTAAAATTTAATTACATTAACTCTAGGAGCATTCACCCTACATAAGTCTAAGATTAATTAAGAAACTCTCTAGACGTCGGTCTTACTTTTAAAAAAGTAATATACCTACCGATCTTTCATAAAGATCGAATAATATGGATTTTATGCACTTAAGTGGTTAGCTATCATCCCATTTCAAGAAGGATATAAGCTTAGGTGCATTAGCTATGACACGGGTGTTAGTGTTTGGTAGAATACTAAACACACTTTAGATTTAGGGTTCAAGGCTACTACATTGAGCATTTCGTAGTATGTCTCATCAGTGGGTAAGTTTTTGTTTTCTCTAGGGACTAAAAATCCCACTTATCAGTGTCACATGGATGATGACACCTCCATCCTTCCCCTCTATATGCATTGAGTGTATGCTCTACTTTCTCTCCTTACTACCTTAATCTTTATGGATGTTTGTATGAACTGTGTATATTGACTAAGCCACTTGAGCCCTTCTTTCTCTTTGAGTAGGAACTTCCTAGTCCCCCTATGTGTACCAATCCTCTTTTTAGAAAGAATAATATCAGATCTTTAATCGAGAGTTTTCTCAAGCCCTAGGCTTGAGATGTAATTAACCACGGGGGCTTATACATGTGAGAAATAGAACTCAATCATCAAATAAATCCCACTTGAGCTGATGTATTGGGTGAGGAAACCCCGTTATTTTCATCAGATCGTATATATTACTACCCATTGGGATGCGCTGGCGAGAGCCGCTACCCTCAATGGTTAGTCATATGTATGATTTAATCTGCCCTTCCATTGGCTCGTTTACGAGGTGCGCGTAGGCCTGCGAGCTTTTTTATCCCTTGGAGTGGTGCGGTCGTATATGTGGGTCTCCGAAAGGATGCTGCTCGTGGGGTTCGAATGCAAAGGGTACGACCGCACACCTCGATGGATAATAATATATATAACAAAACATTTCACGAGATTTCCCCCATTCAATACATTAGCTCGAATGGGGTTTATTTGATGTGGGGATCTTGCGCCCGTGGTTAATTACATCCTAAGCATTGACTTAGGAAAACTCTCGATTAAGGGTAGTGTTGTATTATTCTCTTCTGAATTTGGTGCGCGGAAAAAGTTACTAAATTCTACTCCGGAGAAAATAAACTCTTCTTTTTTATCCTTAGTGATTATTAGACTTTTTTAATGAATAAAGATATAATTAAGATTTTGAGTTTAAAAGATTAAAAATTAGATTACTATCCTAAGAGAAGTGATATATTCATAATTCATAAAAAAGTTGACACCATGAGGGGACTTATAGCTTAAATCCCATAAGTGATCTAAGCAGCCCCGACCTGGATTTACCACCTCGCTCAGAAAAGGGTACCAGCTAAACTCCACCTAACGTATCAAATACATGTTGTCTAGTCTTATGCAATGCAAGAGTGGTGGGAGGCATAGAAAAGGAAATGGGTATCAAACTCGACCATGAATTGTATTATGCACATGTAAAGTGAACTATCCCTCTATGTTGCGAAGGAAAATATCTATATGTTGACTCAAGGCTATACTGTGTAGGTAGAGCCAATCAAGACTGGTCAATAGTCACTGCGAAGTGAACAAAGTTTATTATAATTTTAAAAAGTGACCCTTTAAAGAAGTTATGTATTAATTTTTTAGAAAGACTGATTAATTTTAATCCTATATTCACTTTTTATCTTGCTTAAATAAATTTTAACTTTATATAAAATTTAACATCCTAAAGAGCCTAACGTTGACTTCGTCCGAGCCACACCCAAACAAAACAGTTTAAGAAACCTAGGAAAAAGCATGCAGCTCTAATGTACAAGCAAAGTAAACAAGCATCACAATAAATCACAGAAAAGTATCCAAAGTTCATGACAAGTGCCATACAATATACAAACTAGAGTACAAAAAAGTAGTGCTCCACCGATAATAACCCGGGTTCTACTCCTAAGGAATGACACAAATTTTAAAACAATGCATTTTTATTTCTCAATATTTATCCTTGCTTTTTTGATTCGTCTATGGATCGTCTTCCATTCTTCAGGTTCCATGTAGTACGTCCTCCAAAAGGATGTCCAAATGAAAAAGAAAACTTTCTATAAGAGATTTCCTTTTTTCTTTGGGCCCCTCTACATTTAAAATGTCTTATTTTAATAATTTTCACAACTCTTGACATTGAATGAATTACATCAGAAAAAAAAAATCTAGACTCTCCTATAGGGTTATCCTGAGCAGTCATAATAAAACATCCAAGCAGTTATATATGAAATGAAATTACTTAAAATTAGCCACACTTGGTCGTGCTCTATTATTTGGGGGCTAAGTAGTTGAAGCACCTATAGCAGTTACACATTTTTTTTATTATTAATTTTAGCCCCCTTTAGCGCTGTGTGAGCACGACCACCTGCAATAAAACAATATCAGTATAAAAAATATTCCTAACCTATGAGTATTCTATGCTCACAGTATAGAGACAGAAAAAGGAACTAGTAACCAGCATAAAAAATACCACAGAAAGCTAAAACAAACAACAGAGACAAACAGCACACAGGTCACATGCAAGATGCCACAACACATAGATAAAAAGAAAGAAAACAAACACTGGTCTAGCCTAAAATTAGAAGTCGTGTCCTAGCAAATAAGTCTAAGTGTGTGTAGGTTGTGTAGTTTTGGGTGTCCTATATAGGATGATTTAATTATAGTTGCATATGTTTGATTTGTTAAAGGGCAAAGAGAAGCTTTAGTTTAAATTTAAATATTAGTATTTTAGGATTGATTTGAGATATTTTATTTTAGTGTTTAATCAATTACCACCTTTGTTGTTCACCGAGGCCGTGAGATTTATTTCACCCTCCTTGGAGGCTAACTTAATAGCCTCGTAGGCTTGGGTTACCCAGTGGTAACGAATTTTTGTTAAGTTAATTTAGTTGGTTATAAAAATTAGAAAAAGAAAAGTTAATTAAACAGTTTGTTAATCAAATTTGTTGATTGATTTTAAAGATTAGTCTAAGATTTGATCTTTACAAATATTTTATCCTAATGAATTTCAATTTATATTTGATCTCCTAATTTTATTCTACCTCTTTTAAACTTTAGGTTGGTTAAGAATTAATTATTAGATTTGTTGAGTTTGATTTAAGTGTATGTTTTAGATTTACAATTTAATGATTAAATATGTTAATTATATTTTAATTAAGAGTTAAGTATTTTTTTAATATATTTTAGGAGTTACATTATGATTGATTGGTTGATTATTAATGGATTAAAGAAAAATCAAATACGGGGCGGAACCGCCGAGTCATAACCCCCGGTGCTGTAAGTTTTCTTAAACTTAGAAGATTTTTAGGGGCCCCAAATGATTGTAAGATCCCTACCCTTTAGGACCCTGTAGAAACTTCATTTTATAACTAGGATTGTTTATTAATTTTTTTATTATTATTTTTCTTTTTTTAGATCCCTAAACCTTTTGACATATGTACGAAAGTCCTAAGGGTTAGAAAATAAATCTTCTTCTAGTTCCACAATTTTAGTGACATCTAAGGACAAAAAAATTAAGGACCGGGTCTTAGATAACATAGACTTAGGGTGCATGTTCCTTATAGGATAGAATATTAAAACAAAAACTTAGTGACACGCTTCATTAGGTTTAT